>JAJPUD010009279.1:25975-39470 GCA_023553655.1 Myrmecobius fasciatus | reverse complement strand
TTTGACTGATTCTTGAAGTCTTATTGAGTCATTTACTTCTATTTGTTAAATTTTAATTTTTAAAGTATTATTTCCTTCAGTTATCTTTTTTAGCTCCTTTTGTAGCTGGCCAATTGAATTTCTGGATTCAATGCATTCTTTTTCCATTTTGCCAGTTTTATTTTTCAGTGAATTGTTGTCTTTTTCCAATTCACCAATTTTGTTTTTCAGTTCACCATTTTTATTTTCCAGTGAATTGGTGATTTTTTCCAGTTCACCAATTTTGTTTTTCAGTGAACTGTTTTCTTTTTCCAATTCACCAGTCCTATTTTCCAGTTTTTGATATTTCTGTTGCCCTGATCTCAATTTATTTCCCCATTCTTCTTCCAGTTCTCTTTTGAGATTCTTAATGCAATCTTCCAGGTAAGCCTTCTGAAAGGGAGACCAACTTAAGTCTGCCTTTGTGGCTTCATCTGGGATTGTTTTCATAATGTCAGGATCTGGGGACTGTTCTATTTTTTCTCTGTAAAAGCTTTCTATGGTGAGAGCTCTATTCTGCTTCTTGCTCATGATTTAAAGTTGGGATATGGGTCACCAGCAGAGAATATTGCAACAATTTGTATTTTTCCTGGGGCAGTTTGCCGAGTTTACTTCCAGTCTGAGGCTGGTTGGGCTAGATTCCCACTAGGACCACATTTTCAGCTGCTCTCGATCCACCCTTTACCAAAGGCAGATCTGCCAAAGCACCTGCCCGCAAGCAGAGCAAAGTGGCCCAGGTGTCTCCCAGGGGCTTCCTGGGTGCATAAAATCCGCCCCTCTATCACAGCCCTGACTTCCTGCCCTGGCTGGAGTCTGATAGCGACCAGCGGCCGATTTCCCCTGAGGCTAACCTTCTCCAGAGTTCTTTCAAGGTAGATTTTTGATAGAAGTGCGTTGTAGTCCAAATGTTTGGTGGAGCCCTCACTCCAAAACCAGTTCGAAGGCTCACTTTGTCTGGGTCTGAGGGAAGTTCCCAGGAGTTCACAGAGAACGCTGTCTGCAGTTAGCCATCTTGGCTCCGCCCCCATGTTAATATAATATTAAGAAAAAAAATTATCCTTTATATTCTAGGCTTCAATTCAGATTTCCAAAGCATCTTTATATTCCAGAGCTCTCACTCTCACTAATTGCTTTCTACAGGTTAAATCAACAAATCAACCGAAAATAATTTCAACAGAAAAGAGTATAGAATGAAGCCAAGAAAACAAGAGACTCTTAAAGATGGTAATGATTTTCTTGCTACAAAGTTTTAAGATAACTTTCTGCATCTCATATACTAGAAGATGAAAATTTGTGAAGAATATATCCTTCCTTCATTTTAAAAAATGCTGTTCTCTGATTAATAGAGCACATATAATGTCTGGCAATAACTCTAGGAATTAAATCCTTAGAGTTTGGGCACTAATATGAAAGAAAAAAAGAAGGTGGCCAGATATGCCCAAGAAACAGACCTATTTTAGAAAAAAGAAAAGAAAGATTGAGATTTACCATGTTCATTACTGTTAAACACAACTGGTTTCATTTACATATAAGGACACTTTACAAATTTTTAAAAACTAAGAAATTTTAAAATTCATATGTCTGTGCATCCTAACTATACATGTGGATGTGCTTGCATGTGTGTATGTGTATATATAATTTGTGGTCTTTTGTCTAGAAAACTCTTTGAGTCTTCTCTCAGAATAATGTTTTAAATTGTTATTATAAAGTGACAATGGAAAGTACTTGTGCTGAAACTCTATGAGTCTCTTCTCACAATGATGTTTTAATTGAATGACAAAGAAAACTACTTGTATTAAAATATAATTATATATTCCGATGCATGTATCTCTCTATATGGACAGCTACGTGGAACAGTAGATAGAGCGCTGAATCTGAGGTCAGGTGAATCTGAATTCCAATCAGACCTCAAAGTTCTGTGGAGTAAATGACAAACCACTTCATTAACTTTGTCAATAAACCTCAAATAGTTACATGAAAGTTATAAATTACAAAGTTACAAGAAAGCCTCAAATCTTACATGATTAAAATGATTGAACAACAAAAATCTTGCTCTATATTTTTAAAGTTCATACACCTAAAATCATATAACTTATGAATTGAAGATATGACACAAAATATTGTCAATGATAATAAATTTAAATTATCTTCCATATATAAATTAATAGTAACATATATAAACATCCTATGTCTACATACATCTATACGTTAAAAATATTGTCATTGTGTTTTCACTGCCTAAAAATGTTAATATTCCTCCTCCCCAAAATGAAAAACCCCTATCCGTACTTTAATACCCTGAAAGTGATTAATTTCAGCAAAATTGTATACAGACTCATGATGAAATCTTATTTTGTGATTATCTCAGTTATGGCATAATTTTTAAAAAATAAACTTTTATATATTGAGTTGCTAATATCTGACGTGGAAGAGTTTATAAGAAGTCTATAGAAAAGCTCTCACCATAGATAGTCTTTTTGGAAACAGAGAAGAAGAAACCGCAAACCCTGAGGACACCAATGCACTTCAGATGAAGGTTCAAAGGATGATGTGTTTATCTCCTTCTCACAAGGCTCTGCTAGAATATTTCAAAAGGGATCTTATAAGAAAGTTAGAAGAAAAATGGGTAAAGAAAATAAGAACTTTGCTGGAGAGTTTGGAAAAATACAGAAATTATCTGAAGAAAACTCCTTACAAAATAGATTTAGCAAAATGGGAAAAGCATATAACTCCTTACTAAACAGATATGACAAAATTTAAAAAAGAAAATAACTTTTTCAAAATCAGAGTTTTTGAAATGAAAAAGAAATTCACTAAATAAAACATCTCATTTAAATGACCAAATGCAAAAGGAGATAGAGCTAATTGAAGAAAATAACTCCTTAAAAATTAGAATTTTAAAAAAATGGAAATGAAAGATTCAATGAAACAAACAATCAGTCAAATAAAACCAAAAAAGAAAGAAAATTTGAAGTAATTGTAAAATATCTTATTGGAAAAACAACTGACCTGGAAAATAGATCCTGGATAGACAATCTAAGAATTATTCAACTTCCTGAAAACCATGATGAAAAAAAGAACCTAGACACTATCTTCCAGGAAAACATGAAAGAAAACTGCCTTGATGTTTTAGAATAAGAAGATAAAATCATCATCAAAAGAATCTACCAATCTTCTCCTTGAAGAGACCCCCAATTAAATCCCCAATGAATCTCATGGCTAAATTTCAGGACTATTGCACCAAGGAAAAGATATTTCAAGCAGCTAGAAAGAAACAATTCAAATACCAAAGAACTGTAATTAGAATGACACAACATTAAAGGATCAAAGAGCCTGGAATCAGATACTCCAAAAGGCAAAGGAACTTGGATTACAGCCAAGTTTAAGTTATCCAGCTAGAATGAGCATTCTCTTCCAGGAAAGAAGATGATCATTCAATGATATAAGTGAATTTCACCTATTTCTAATGAAAAGACCAGATATGAACAAAAAAATTTGACCTCCAAACACAGAACTCTAGAGAAGAATAAAAAGGTAAAAAAAGGAAAGAACTCTTGAGATTATATTTCTACTATGGTATACTTAAAAAATGGGGGGTATAATTTTATTTTATTTTGATAAAATGAAAAATAAACTAGAGATAGAAGGGCTATCATACTGGAAAAAGAGGGGAAAGGAAGTGATATAAAGTAAAAAAAAGGAGAGAAAAAAAGCAAAATCTTATGAAGAGTCAAAGAAAATCTAATATAATTGAGGGAAAGAAGGGAGGGCAATGGGCATTGTGTGAATCTTACTCTCATCAGATTGGGCTCTAAAAGAGTGTATCAGACACATTTGGTTTCACAGGAAAACTTGCCCCTCCTTATAGGAAGGAGGGAGTAGGTGGGAAAGTAGGAGGGAAAGGAGGGCAAAAGGGGATAAACTAATAGAAAGGAAAATAGAAGAATTAGGGGAAAGATGCAAAAAAGGGGGAGGGGCTCTTAAGGGGGAAGGACTGAGGGAGGTAGTCATCAAAAAGGCAAATCTCATCTTTGGGAATGAACTACAAACAACAATAACATGTAGCATAATGGCACAACTACATGTCCTAAAACAGAATTGAGCCATTGGATGAGGGACAATGACAAATGATAGAGAAATATTCCCTCTAAAAAAGATATATTCATTTTTAAAGTTGAGTCTAGATCAATGATTTCATATTCTAAATAACTCTTTCAAGAGCAGCTTTATTTATTTGTTTCTTTGTTAATTTATTCTTAAATCCACAGTGGTAGTTGCCTGGAGCTTTGAAAGATTGGCTAATTTTCCCATGGTCACACAGCCAGTATGTGTCACAATTAAAACTCGAATGCAGATACTACTGTTTCCAAACCCAACAACTGTAAGTATTCTACTATGTTATTTCACATATACATAGCAGTTGAGAGAAGGAAATCTAATATTGACAAATAGTTCATCAATGGTAATGGGTGCAGGTAAGCAGAGTTATCCCCACATCCGATTTCATTGTATGTTAGGTATATTCCTTTGCATACTTCTCTGCTCTTTTGAATTTGTCTCCAGTTAGTTTTTAAAAATGTGTATGTATGCATGTGTGTGTTTGTATAATGAAAGGAAGACACACTTCTACTCACAAACTTAATGACACAATGACAAAGCCTAATGGCATTCAGCATTTCAGGATGACTATTGCTCCCTCAGGCGCTATGACGGAGACTTTGTAAGGCACAAATAACATGAAAATAGTCATTATTTCTCCCCTTTCTATGTCCAGGTGCTCAGTTCCTCTCTCTAGCAGGTGGCTTCTCTGCTAAGTGTAAGCAAAGCTATCCCTGACCTGTTCTGGTGCTGGGAAGTCTTGTTAACAGAGGAGACAATACTGACTCAGGTTGCTTGTGGGATACTCTGCAAGAAATAAAGCAGAAGCAGCCTTGAAAAACAGCAGATGGCATATGTAGGCATGGTGCCAACTTATAATTACTACCTGCCAGGCCTAAGGGAGCAGTTGTGTGAGTGTTTATGCGTGCATGGATGTAGATTTCTGTGTTTCACTGCTGGTAAGTAAAAATCATCTCTCTTTTTCTCTCCATCTCTCTCCCTCTCTCTCAATCTCTCATTTTCTCTCCCTCCTTTTTCCGTTTTCGCTCTCTCCTTTGCCCATCTGTTTGTCTGTCTGTCTCTGTCTCTCTCGCCCCCCCATCTCTCTCTATTATCCTTTTCCCCTAAATGTAATTTCAGAAGTAGTCATGAGACAATAGAGGACTATTCAGGATTCCAGCCTCGTGCAGCAAACACATTTAAGAACAAAAGGAAGTGTGACCATTTATCAGAAACAATTGGTCATTCTAAAGCTTCTGCTAGTGGGCCCCAGTGTTTTGTAATGTCTCTGTTTGCTCAGAAGCAAACTAGAGTGGTACTTTCTGACCACAAGCTCTGGGCATCTTGTAAACCTGTCAAAGTGTGATGTTTATCATTGTCATGGATCTTTTTTCCCCTTACTTCTAAAGGATGATAACAAGCTACTCTGTAGCAGCCCAGCTGGCCTGTGATATGGCTCTGCATGAGCAAAGGAATGGCTTTATTCAGATAACAGCATCAGTTGTTCCTGACAGTCTGTAAATAAGTGTGAGGGTAATGGGAAAGAAAACATTTACACTTACACATTTACTGGATTCTAGCTGGAGGGCCATATCCTCCCAGGAGATCCACTGTATAGAGGTGAGATAAATGGTACTTTTACTTGGATTGTAAATGTAATGAAGTAGCTTGGTTTTCTCTTCTATTTCTAAGATCCAAAGGAGAGCATTCAGTGTGGAAAAGAGGAGGAGGATGTGAAGTTGTTGTTGTTGTTGTTTTCCTGCATTTTTCTCTCACCTCTACCCACACACGTTGGTTTGCTAATGGAAAATATAACATTAAAAAGTAAGATAAAATTTATAGGATATGAAAATTATAAAGAGGAAAAAGAAAAGATACACAAGAAAGCAAAATCAGAAGATTCTGCTGCTGACTCTAGCTAACTGAAAACCTGATATTAAACAAACAGATATGCTAAATTTCTCCTCATTTCTTTGAAAAGAAAAAAAAATTAAATGGCAAGATGAAGACAAACAGATAACATATTATTAACTATTATTTTATGTTATCCACAGGCTTTAATGATTTAAATCTTTTATTTTTCCATATTTTCCTTCAATTAAAAACATATTGAACACAAATGTATATCTTTCAATTAATATTGATAGATTGTAAAGGAGCTGGGAAAGTTATTTCACAGAATAACAGAATCTCAGAGTGGGCATGGACCTTGAACAGCAAAAAATCAAATGTATAGCTAAATAAAAATCTCCTTTTCCCTTACTTTAACAAGTGATCAGTTCAGCTTTGTCTAGAATATGTGCAGTAAAAGGGAAGCCAGTAGCTCCCAAAGAAGTTTATTCCATTCTTATCAATGACTAATAGCTTAGGAATTTGTTTCTTTTCCCTCTCCCAATTAATTAGAGCCTACTTCCCATTATAATTACATTAAGGACAGTATTCATTAAAAATAATCAAATACAACTATGAAAGTTTTAGTACCAGTTCACTGCTTATTTCCTTTTGTTCCATAAGAAATGTTGAAAGGTAGAACTTCAGAGAAACATGGGAAGATTGATATAAAAGACATAAAATTTCTGATCACCATAAAGGACAAATCATCCTTACTTCCTCAAGAATAATTGTTCTATTCAATATGGAGAATGAGAGAGGTTTATGGATATGGATAGTATGTAAGTTCAATTTTTGATGCATTTTTATTTCAAGGATATTTATATAATTGGGTTTTTTTGTTTGTTTTTGAGGAGAAAGAATAGATAAGAAGATGAAAAGTAAATGTCTATGCTTTACAAATATTTTCCCATATAGGAATCACCAAAATTTTGGAATGTAGGTATTATTATCATTATTATTATAATATCTATTTTCCAATTGCAAAAAAATTGTGGTAAAAAGGTAGAAAGTTAATTCTTTAGGATCACACTACTGGTAAGTTTTTAAAGACAAATTTTCATTCAGATCTTTTTTACTACAGGTCAAGTATTCTATCCACCATGCAACCCAGCTACCAATGATAATTTCACCTTCATATTACAAGTATTCAATATTAAAATTTAATAATCATACTCCCAACTATCAAAAATCAACATCATCTTTTTCAAGACTATGTATCTTTAATCTTTACCAATTTTTATACAACGTAGTATTGCATTACTTTGTTCTCCTGATTCATCACCATACTCTTATTGCATATAATCCTATTTGTTAGTAACCTACTTCATAAGTAGTACTCAGAAATTGGTGAACTCAGATGTAACCTGACTTAGATAGAATATAGTAAAACATTTACCTCCCTCATTATAATTATTATACTTCTATTAGATTACGGACTGTCACAGGACATTGTGGACTTGATTTGAATTTGTTTTGTTTGTGGCAAATCTAAAAAGTGATCTTTTTCATGGAAGAAAACAATACATTTTCAGAGCCAGAAAAGTATGTTGACAGTGATATGTGGCTTGACTGTGACTCAGTGAACACAATGTTGAATAATCATCATTGTCTGTGACCCAAAAGGTAATGGAAAAATACTGTCAGTGTGAGTAGGCAGCAACTTATTTAAAAAGTTGATATGCAAGTGAAAAAAAATGACAGAAGTGTCATCATCTAGTTAATACATGCTTGGGAGAATAAAGTCTGGTTTACAAGATAACAGCTTAATTTCTTCATTTTTATTCACAGAACTTTACAGGCTATTGGGTAGGTATTCTACAAAGGAATTAATCATAAACATTGAGAAATTGATAATAGAGTTCAGTGAGTACAATTGGAGGGAATATTGGTAATGATTTGATCAGAGATTCAATGATTATTGAAATTTAAATAATAATAGACTTCTCTAAGCAACTGGATTTAGCCATAATTTTTCCAAAAGCCCTCACAACTAACAGTAGCAAATGGTCAGATCAATGAACATTTTGTACAAACCTCTGTTTTGTTCTTGGCATTTTTCCTGGAACTGTTGGACATTTCAAATGAAATATTTGCATGGGTTCTGCATAATGAATGAAGGATGCTCTTATGCTTTCTCAGTCACAAACAGTAAAATAGGGCTATATGCTTGTTATATTAGTTTTTGGAATATTTTAAGCAATGCTGGGAGAAGTCTTTAACAATTTTCATTTATAGGAAAATTAGCTACTACGCTTAACAGTAAATTATTTAACTTGAAAAGGCTACAAGCCAATACTAAAGTAGAGGGAGAGTTGGTGCATGATTATTTGTTCACAAATGATTTTGTGCTCAGTGAAGTATTTGAGACGAGGATACTACAAACTCTCAATTGATTCTCTGCCATTTCTGCTAATTTTGATCAAACAAAATCACTTATCAATAATTAATCCCAAGAAAATGGAGATTTTTTTTACAACCAGTACTATGCTATCCATATATGGAACAAAGGATTATAGTAAATGGAGAAATTTTGAATGCTGTGGATAAATTCACTTACCTTAGAAGTTTAATTTCCAGTAGTGTACAGATAGAGGGTGAGGTTGCCTCACACATTGTCAGAGTTAGCTCAGCATTTGGAGGTTCTTAAAGAAAGCATGGGAGTAAAAATTTATTAGGTTGCTTATCAAATTGAAGGTCTTTAGAGCCATTGTGCTGACCTTATTCTTGTATGCCTGAAAAACATGAATAATATACCAGTTGCTTTTCAGGCAATTGAATCATTTCCATGTGAATTGTCTCAAGGATAATCTAAAAATCATCTGGCAAGATAAATTACTGGACACTGAGGTTCTTCCTCAAATGAAACTGCCAAGCATTCAACCTCTACCACAGAGAGTTCAACTCCAATGGTCTAGCCACATTGTTTTAATATCAAATATATATCTGCCTAAAAGAATATTTTACAGGGATCTCATACAATTCTAGTGCTCAGGTGGCAGTCAGAAGAAGAGATACAAGATCACTCTAAAAGTCTGCTTGAAAAATTTTTGAATTAATAACATGACATGAGAGACACTGGCAAAGGACCAACCAGCATTGTGTATTCATCAAAGAAGGCATTGTGCTCTATGAGCAAAGCAGAATTGCAATAACTAAAAAGGAAAATGAGCTATACAAATTTAGACATCTCCACTTCAAAAGTTCATGTGCTCTATTTTTGCCCAACCTATGGTAGAGATTTTAAGTTCATATTGGTCTGATCAGCCACCATCAGCCACATTGTAACATAACTCCAAAAAAATGATGTCATTTTAGTCCTCTTTGAGAATAAAGGACAACAACCATTAAAGTATTAATTTTAGGGGCACTGAGAAGTTCCTAAAACAAAGTATTTCCCATACATTATTGGTACTTAAAATTTCATTTGTTTCAAATTTTATTTATTGTATCCCTTTAGCTTATGGTTAAGATTCTTGAATAGGTTGTGACAATCTACAAGTTTAAGTAGTAATTGGCCATTTACAACTGATCTAAAAGAATGTTTTGTAAATAAGAAAAATATTGAGTGAGAGGAGACAAATGACATGACCAAGTAGTCAGAAGGATTCCAAAAGGTCAGAGACAGTCATAGTATAGTAGAGAGAGTGTTGCCACTTGAGTCAGAAAGTCTAAGGTCAATGTAATCATGCACAAAGCTTTACCCTCTCTGGTATCCATGTATTTATCTGAAAAATGAAGAGTGGACAACATAGACTTTAAAGTTGCTTCTAAAATTAAAATCTATGATCCTATGATTGTAGCAACAGAATTTAAATCATATGAAACCTAATTATATTTTCTAAAGTTAAAATCTGCTTATTATGACTCTTCTAAGCTATAAATGCTGAATCTCATATACAAAATGTAAAGACAGGGACTCTGCTGAACTCTCTCAAACTCCTCCAAATAATTTTAAATAATAACTCTTAACAAATTATCAACAAAAATAATTCTTCAGCCCAAGAAATCTTAGAAAGTTTGCAATTCAGATCTGTTACACAGGAATGAGAGTGGAATCCAGCCTCACATCTACCATGCCAGCACAGCTCTGGCACAGTAAACCAGGAACAGGACATGGGAACCACTGAATAATCATCATCAGTATTTCCTTCCGAAATGATGGCAAAGTGGATTGAGCGATTGGTCAGAGATCTCTTTGCTGGTATTTTGTTGATTTGGGCATATTTGGATCTAGTTTGCAGTTCTAGGTGGCAATCTTAGGTTGAAAAGTCACACTAGAACACCAGACTTAGTACTAGCTGTGGATCCAGAACCATGATCACAGTTCCAGAACAGAAAAGAGTGCTTGTGATGACTCACAGATCAGAACAGAGGTCAGAAAAGTAGTAAATCTCTTTATAGAAAATATTATCTAGGAAGAATTGAAAAGTTACAATACTCTAGATGTATCTCTGAAAACAGCTGCACAAATCCTCTGAATCTCAAGACAGTGCAGTTTCTATCCTGGAAGCAGAACTTTATTTTAACAAAGAGTTAAAAGTCAAGTAATAGACTGAGAAAAGAAGAAAAAACAGGGGGAAAAATCTGACTATAAAAAGGTACTACCTTAACAAGAAATATCAAAACACAAATTCAGAAGATAAGAAAGTCAAAGTTCATAAATCCAAAGCCTCCAAGAAAAATATGAATTGGTCTCATGCCAGGGAAGATCTCTGAAAGGATTTTGAAAATCAAATAAGAAAGGTAGAGGAAAAATAGGGAAGAGAAATGGCAATGATTAGAGCTAATCATAAAAAAATAAAACAAAAAAACTAGTCAGCTTAATAAAGAAAGTTCATACACCCTATACATACCCACTCACCCCCCTCATACCTCAAGAAGATTGCATCTTAAAAACAAATAGGTCAAATTAGGTACAAAGGACCAGTGATGAGGATAATAGCCTAAAGAACTAACAGCCAAATGGAAAGAGAGGCTCAAACTTCATTGAAGAAGAAAAGAAAACACTTTAAAAAGTAGAGTTTGACAAATACAAAAGGAGGTATAAAAAGGTCACTGAAAAAGTAATATCTTAAAAATTAGAATTGGAAAAACAGAAACTAATTACCTTTGTGAGAAAAAAAAAAAACCCAAAATCAAAAGAATGAAAAAAAAAGAAGTCAATATGAAATATTTCAATGGAAAAACAACTGACCTGGAAAAAAAGATACATGAGATATAATTTTAAAATTATTGGACTATCTGAAAGTCATAATCAAAAAGGAATCTTGACATTATCTTTCAATAAATTATTAAGCAAACTGCCCTGTTATTTTAAAATCGGAAGGTAAAATGAAAATGGAAACAATCTATTACTTATCTCCTGAGAGAGAATCCAAAATGAAAACTCCCAGAAATATCAAAATCAAATTCCTGAGCTCCCAATCAACAGAAATATTCAAGAAGCCAGAAATAAATTATTTAAGTATGGTACAGGTACAGTCAGGATAACAAAAGATTTAGCATCTTCTACTTTAAAGAATCAGAGTTCTTGGTATATGATATTCCAGCAGACAAAGGAGCTACAATTACATCCAAGAATCACCAAGGAAAACTGAGTATAATCTTTCAGGAAAAAAATGTATACTCAATGAAATAGAGGACTTTCAAACAACTTTGATGGGAAGACAAAAGCTGAATAATAAACCTTCCCTTCAAATACAGATTCAAGAGAATCATAAAAACGTAAACGGGGAAGGGAAATCATAAGCCACTTTATAAAGTTAAAATGTTCACATTCCTACCTGGGAAGATGATACTTTTAATTAAAAAAAAAACAAAAGAAAAACAAGCTTTCTTATTAGTGGGGGGAGGTAGAAGAGCATATATAGACAAAAGGAGCAAATGTGAATTAAACTTTGAAGGGAAAGTATCTAAAACAAAAATAAGGGATAAGAGAAGAATGTCCTGGAAGAGACAAAAGTGGGGGAGATAGGATGGAGTGGATTATCTCACATAAAATAGGAGGAAAAAACCTTTTATACTGGAGGAAAAATTAGTTAAGGTAAGGGGGATTGGCTGCATCTTATTCAATAAGAATTGGCTCAAAGAGAACGTGATAAGCACACTTAATTGAGCATAGAAATCTATCTTATTATAAAGAATAGTATCAGGAGAAGAGAAGAGAAGGGAGTCATAGAAGGTAGTACAGATTGAGAAAAAGGTAGTCTTTTTTGTAAATTTCAATAATATTTTATTTTTCCAATTATATGTAAAGATAGTTTTGAACATTGATTTTTAAAGATATTGAGTTACATTTTTCTCACTCCTCTTATCTCTCACTCCCCAACACTGCAAGGAATTATATGTTATATATATATATATGTATATGTATGTATATACAATCATTTTAAAAGTTTTTTCCATATTAGTCATAATGTGAAAGAAAAATCTGAACAAAAGGGGAAATGAGAAAAAAGCAAAGATATAAACAAACAGAAAAGGTGAAAATAGTATCTTTTGAGATTTATTCTTTCTCCATAATTCTCTCTCTGCATGTGAATGATGTTTTCTACCCAAATTTATTAGAATTCTCTTGAATCATTATTGCTGAAGAGAGTTGTCTATCATAATTGATTATCACACAATCTTGCCATTATTCTGTACAATATACTTATGCTTCTGCTCACTTCACTTAGCATCTGTTCAAGTAAATTGAGCCTTTTTTGAAATTAGCCTGTTCACCACTGTTTAGAGAACAATAACATTTTATTATGTTCACGTATCATAATTCATTCAGCTATTCGTCTACTGATAAGGGATCCACTCAATTTCAAATTCTACGACACCACAAAAAAGAAATCTTTTTGAATATGTGAGTCCTTTATCCTCTTTTATGATATCTTTGGGATCATAACACAGCTGAATCAAAGGGTAAGCACAGTTTCATAGTCCTTTGGGCATAGTTCCATATTACTCTCAGTTCACAACTCCACCAACAATATATTAGTGTCAGAGAGCATAGGAATTAGTGGACTTTTATTTAAAATAGTCAGTAGCATCTATTCAAAACCATCAGCTAGCATCATATGTAATGGTGATAAACTGGAACCATTTCCAATAAGATCAGGGGTGAAACAAGGTTGCCCACTATCACCATTATTATTCGATATTGTATTAGAAATGCTAGCTTTGGCAATAAGACAAGAAAAAGAGATGAAAGGAATTAGAGTAGGTCATGAGGAAACCAAATTATCACTCTTTGCAGATGATATAATGATCTACTTAGAGAACCCTGGAGAATCAACTAAAAAACTATTAGAATTAATCCACAACTTTAGCAAAGTTGCAGGATACAGAATAAATCCACATAAATCATCAGCATTTTTATACATCACCAAAAAATGCAACAGCAAGAGATACAAAGAGAAATTCCATTTAAAATAACTTTCGATAGTATAAAATTTTTGAGATTATATTTGCCAAGGGAAAGTCAGGATCTATATGA
>JAJPUD010009279.1:0-13865 GCA_023553655.1 Myrmecobius fasciatus | reverse complement strand
ATTCATATACCATAATTTATTCAGCCACTCTCCAATTGATGGGCATTCATTCAGTTTCCAGTTTTTAGCCACTACAAAAAGGGCTGCCACAAACATTCTTGCACATGTGGGTCCCTTTCCCTCCTCTAACATCTCTTTGGGATATAGGCCCAATAGAAACACTGCTGGGTCAAATGGTATGCACAGTTTGATAACTTTTTGAGCACAGCTCCAAATTGCTCTCCAGAATGGTTGGATCCATTCACAGTTCCACCAACAATGTATTAGTGTTCAAGTTTTCCCACATCCCATCCAACATTCATCGTTATCTTTTCCTTTCATTTTAGCCAATCTGACAGGTGTGTAGCAGTACCTCAGAGTTGTCTTAATTTGCAGTTCTCTGATCAATAGTGATTTGGAGCAACTTTTCATATGACTAGAGATGGTTTTAATTTCATCATCTGAAAATTGTCTGTTCACATCCCTTGACCACTTATCTATTGAAGAGTGGCTTGAATTCTTATATATATGAGACAATTGTCTATATATTTTAGAAATGAGGCCTTTATCAGAACCATTAAATGTAAAGATGATTTCCCAATTTGATGCTTCCTTCCTAATCTTGTCTGCATTAGTTTTATTTGTACAGAAACTTTTTAACTTAATATAATCAAAATTATCTATCTCGTGTTCAATTAGGAGTTCCAGATCTTCTTTGGACAAAATAAATTTATTCCATCTCCAACCATTCTAAATTAAAAAAAAAAGAAAAATAAACAAACACCAAGTAATGCTCACTTCTGGTCTAACTATAGAGTCTATTGAAAGCAAACAAATCATCACTCTAATGAAAAGGTGCAAGTAGATAGTTTTTTTTTTCTTATTGTTCTCTTTGTATCACAATGTTCATTTATTTCTGGGAAGATACATTTATTACCTCAATCCAGAAAATTGTCTTCTTACAATACTCTCTAAAGAGTTCACGGTGACTGAAGGAGAATAGAACCTGTTCTACTTCCTATTTATGAAAACAAAGGGAGTCTTAAAGCATATAAAAGTACAAAATAGGTAATACATTGATGCTGAATTACTTAGATAAGGATAAACACGGGGTTACTAGAATTTCTTTGCTGTTAGTTGCTGAATTTCTTCATTTTAATCTGCTTCTGTGTATACATCCTATTTATTCTTCTAAGGAAAGTAGCCTAGATAAATACATTTACAAAAGGCAAAATGTGAATAAAGCAAAGGAGATATCAATGTAAAGTGTTTAAAGTGTGTAGAAGTGTGTGAAAAAGAATAGGGAAGTATATTGCCAAAATAAGTGAACTTATCCATAGTATTCACAACTCCATTTGCTGTAATTGAAGGTTCCACATAGGAATGATTTGGTGTTGACTGATGCAGCATTTGTGTTTTCTTGATGTTAATTGTTAGGCCCAAGTAAACACAAGCAGTAGAGACCTGATCCGCACTCTGCTGGATCTCAACCTAAGAAGCTTCATTGAGTGCACAATCACCCACAAACAAACAAACAAACAAAAAAAAAAACTCATGCACCAACACTACAATGGTGTAAAAAATTAAGAATTTATATGTATCTGATTAGGGGAGTAGTTGTGTGCATAGAAATAAGAGAATAAATGCTAGAGATGGTGTAAAGATAGAATTAATAAGGCTTGACAACTTGTTGGATGTAGGGAAATGAGGGTTAAAGAAAAATCAAGAATCACTGTATGGCTGTAAACATGAATGCTTTGAAAAAATAGGTAGTCTTTAATAAAGAAAACAAATTTTGGAAAAGAGATGAGTTTGGGGCACACTGTGAAGTATTCATTATAGACCAGTCATGTTATGAAAACATGAGGAACATCCAAATGATATATCTATTAGGGAGCAGAAATAGAGCTCAGGACTATTATTCTCTGTGTGTATGTGTGTGTGAGTGTGTATAATCTATAGAATTCAGGGGATTAATTAGTCTGTGTGTGTGTGTGTGTGTGTGTGTGCATGTATGTATACCCTAATTATGAAACTGATTTGGACTGTGTGCATTTTTATGTATACATGCACATATTACTAAATATAGATAGATGTAATAAAAATAATAGAGGTTAGGGGTAGAATTTCAATCCAAATACTCTCTGAGTACTCTTTTCTGCCAAACCACAATGTTTCCTAGGCATTATTTTCAACAGCAACTCCGTTTGACCTATTAATTTCTGCATAAAACATGCTTGCCAACCTCAGAGATTCACTAAGCCTAGAGAGAAGAGAAAAATAGGTAAAATATTAGGAGGCAATGACAGTGGAAGGGCAATCATCAATGAATATACAGTCTTAAAATTATGAAATCAAGGCAAAAATATAATTTAAAATGATTTTATGGATATCTTAGGAACACATAATTGAAAGTAGAAAATCACAGATGAGTTAAATAATGCTTAGAAAAGTGTCTATGGATAAAATAAGATTTTCCATAAAAATACCCTATGGGGCTTTACATTTTTTTTCATATCATTTTCTCCATATCACAGTTCCTTCCTCTGAGAATGAACTTGCCTGATACAAATATGGACTATCTACTGCTTCAGAATATTGTGTGTTTTACCATTCAATGTTTTCACTTTGAAATCTTAGGATGAAAGGTGTTATTATAAAAATATAAAGATGCTATGTTATTATTTTACCTTGAGGAAGTTTAAATGGAAAAGATGAAAAACTAATCAAATTCACTCCTCCTCAGATAAAGAGACTCACAAAAGCAGACCAAGGTTAACCACTTGACAAATACTTTCCTATTACTTTAATTCAAAATGGGGAAAAAGTTATTATATTAAATTGCATTGACCAATAATCTGATAACTAGTAGATTGAATTTCTTGCTGAATAGGTCCTCACTACATAATGAAAGCCTATAGAGAGTGTCTGAGTACTCTTGAGTAATTGAGTCATTGTCCCTTGATCACTGAATAAATCATTCTTTTCCTTTAATGAAAGGGCTAATTTCAGGTTATATAACACATGATATTCAAACTATGCACTTTAATAAGATGATGGCATAATTTTATCTTCATTTTTAAAAAAATTACATACTTGTACATAGACACATTCATAGAAAGAAATGTTTTAGTATTCTGTCCAGAAGATTTTCATGAGCAGAAGCTTAGAAGCCAAAAGGGCATTTGTGTTTGACCATACATTCAAGGTTCATACATTTCGCTCCAATTAATAAAATTGACACTTTTGTAGGGGACAAGTACATCAAACCCCAAATGGGTCACAAAAATCATACACAACTGAAACAAATGAAGGACTATGACATATAACCCTTTATGTCTGGGGGAGAGCGGAGGGGAAGATTACTAACTACTGTCAATTGTGGGAACACAAATGTCACCAGATTCACACGTCCCTCCCTCAATATTTATCCATCATATTAATTTCTGAATGATTCCAGAAACTTTTTTGTTATCCCTTTCCATAACCTACCCATTTTTTTTCTGCAAGAACCTGGTATGTTAAACATTTCTATTCTATAGAGGAGTATTGAAGGACTAAAGAATAATTGTTGGAGTTAGGACACACTCAGACATAACTCTTTTCTTCAAATAGTTTGGGTTGTTTCATAACAATGGACAAAACCATTTTCTTCCTCAATGTTCCTGACAGCTTTCTAAATATAGAAATTATGGAAAAGTTCTGGAACTAATCATCAGGGGAGAGGGGATGACTGAGAGTTTCCATATTAAAAGATGACAATTCCAATTTCTAAGTCAAATAAAACTTTTTTAAATATGTGATTTCACTTCAAATTTATTCATTCCTACAGCTTATATTTTTGTTATTTTAATTTTAATCAAAAAACTTAGATTTATTTACAATTTTACTGAGTGATATATATATATATACACACATAAACACACACATATATATGTATGCATATATATATGCATATTTATATCTATATCTATCTACATAAATATGTGTGTATGTATATTGTGTGTATGTGTGGAGATGGTCCTGGATGCAGTAGAAGACCTTGTAACAAAAACATAAATGCAGATTTTTTCATAACTTTTCTCTTTTTACCTGCTAGGTGTATATGACTAAAAACTGATTTTGGTAATTTACATATTATAAGAGATGTAGCCAATTCTCATAAAATTTCTGAATGATTTAGAGTTTAAATTTCTTTGGGTAAGCAGTCAGAGCAATATTGAATACTTTAGTAAAGCAACTGGATTATTTAATAGGGATGCAAGACTGATTTTTTAGGACTGAATTTCACATATGATTCTGTACATTTGAGAAATTTAATAAATATTTGTGAGTGGCTTTTAACTTGAAAGTTATGCTAGACTACTACACTTGAATAATGATCTCTGACTAGGAATTATCAACTTTGATTAGTGACTTTAACTCTTAATTCTTTAAATATGAATTATTAGTACATATTTTTCAGTTGCTAGAATTTTTTATAT
The DNA here is from genome assembly GCA_023553655.1 of Myrmecobius fasciatus. Lineage (NCBI taxonomy): Eukaryota > Metazoa > Chordata > Mammalia > Dasyuromorphia > Myrmecobiidae > Myrmecobius > Myrmecobius fasciatus. The sequence goes on along the minus strand of JAJPUD010009279.1, from coordinate 9,402 downwards.
CATTTGTATATGCATTGATGCTAAATCCTTCTATAGTTTTCATTATTGAAAAGAAATATAGAATGATTCAGATTCAAATAGTATCAATTTTCAATTATTTTCAGATATAATACTAGATGTTCTCTTTCTACCTATTTTAGGTTCTTTTTTTTTTTCAAAAATTAAAAATAACATCTACTGTTTATTGAAATGGGATAGGCTGCTTTCCTTCAGAACTAAGTGAACATGTAGATCATTTCTCCTATTATTTTGCTTCAAGAAGATCAAGTTGTCTTTTGTTCACATATTAATTATGTAAGTATTCCCTTCACCAAAGAAGCCTTAGGACAAAATGGATAAAGGAAGGGCATAGATACAAATTCTGTTTCTAATATACTACTAAATGTTCAAGTCAACATTTTGGACTAAGATAATTCTCTAAGATTAAAAGATGGGACTGACTTTCATCTAATTCTAAAGAATAAGTGAGTCAAACAAAAAAAATTACAGAAATAATCCAAAATTTCATTCAAGAGAATGACAATAATGAGACAACATATCAAAACCTATAGGACTCAACCACAGCAGTTCTTAGGGGAAATATTATATCTCTAAATAGCTAAAATAGAGAAAAAGAGATCAATGAATTAGGCATGCAAATAAAAAAAGCTAGAAAAAGAACAAATTAAAAAACCCAATTAAGTAACAAATTAGAAACCTTGAAACTCAAATGAGAGATTAATAAAATAGAAACCAAGAAAATTATTGAACTAATAAATAAAACTAAGAGTTGGTTGTATGAAAAATCCACCAAAATAGACAAACTTTTGGTTAATTTGATCAGAAAAAGGAAAGGACAAAACCAAATTACCAGCATCAAAAATGAAAAATGAGATTACCACCAATGAAAAAAGAAATTAAAGCAAAAATCAGGAATTATTTTGCCCAATTGTATGGCAGGAAGTATAACAATCTAATTGAAATGAATGAATTTTTACAAAAATATAAATTGACCAGGTTACAGAAGAGGCAATAAATGGCTTAAATTATTCTATTTTAAATAACACTAACTTGCCTTTCTCTATGGCTTGAGGCAATTTCTGAAATGGAAACAGTCCTCTATTATCCATAATGACTTAACTCTAGACTTAAACAAAAAAATAAAACTGTTCCCTCCTTCATAAACCATGAATCTCTTATACCTTAATAAGTGTTATTCAAGAGTGTGTGGTTTTTAAAACTGTATTACTTAGTCGTCATCTTGCTATATCTTAATATGCAGATGTTCTTGGCAGATCAAAGGTTATATGCTAGCATCATCCAAGCTCTGGCAAGTCAGACTAAATAGAAAAGTCTTCAGGTGTGGTAGAAGTAGCAGACAGTTTGTTATCATTAAAGAAACTTACTTAAATTATTTTGAATTGTCACACACAGCAAAATGTACAACAAAGACCTCACATTAAAAAATATCTAAGATGGTAAGCATTGGGGAATACATTGGAGTATTATATTTAATAACTAAATTTTTGTATTCTGTAGATAATTAAGAGAATAGCATTTGTCTTTGTAATTTGTGCTGAGGGAAAAAAAAACAATGTTAAAATCAGTTCAAAGAATTGTACTTTTGGGGCCTAGTTGAGGATAAATTATTGTATTTTAATATAAAACTCTAAAATCATATTTTTTGAAAACATGGAAACTACATGGTTGTTTCTGAATTCTTTTTGACCCATGGTTTAAGTTATTAATATATAGATAAAGGAGAAAAAAGACAAGCATAAGAAAGGTAGAGGAGAGGGCAAAAGAGAAATGAGAAATTTTAAAAGATTTAACTCTTTCCCTTTCAAGATTGCACTTTGAATAAGTGAATCCCTAGATTTTTCATATTGATTACTCTTAGACTCAAGTCTATCTTTTCTTTAGAATAAGCTTCCTACTTGCTAGGCTTTCCATATATAAGTATGCACACTCCAAATCATTAACTATTTTTATCTGAGTCATGGAAAATATCTTTTTTTTAACCCATCTTTCTGTCTCTCTATAGCCTGAGGGCAGATGGCTCAGTAATGGTTTCAAAGCATGATTACACAGGTGGACATCTATATAGCTACTACTCTAATCCTTGGGCTCTTAAAAAACAATATTTGTGACTTGCTTTTCTTCCAAATAATAGGCAGCTTGTGAACCCTGACTGCTGCATTTCTTATTAACAGATGAGTCACTTATTTGATTTTAACCACAATATTTTCTGAAAATACAGAGCAGCATATAGTAGTCATAGAATATCTCAATTATAAACCTCAATGCCTTTCTTCCACTAATTTATGCAATGTCTATGGAAGAATAGTTAACACACTTAAAGACTGAGGAAAGAAAAGTAAACATGCATGAAACATGTCTAGACAGAACAAGTTACAGCTCTTGAACTATATACTCTTTTTTTTTTTTTTTTTCCCTCAGGAGCTTCCCTGAAAAGTTTTGCATCTTCTAGAGGAAATAGAGGTCTCAACTACTGAAATGATTCTTTTTCACAGAAGAATATTAAGGGCAGGTACCACAAGCTCTCTCTTCTCTTCCCCATTACCCATCACTTGGATGTCTTCTGCCTCCTCCTTCTTTATCACTGTTTTACATGATAAAAGGCCATTAAGCACTGTCCTAGTTCAAGGGATTTCATGTCATCTTCTCTTTTCCAATAGATCACACCCTTTATTATCCCCAAATTTTCACTAATTCACAATCTCTCCTCTACTGGTTCATTATCCATATCTTTTCCATCCTGAAAACAATTGGAACTGGTTTGAAAAAAGCAGCCTTAGCAATCCTTATCTCAGATCAAGTAGAAGCAAAGATAGATCTAATTAAAAGAGATAAGGAAGGAAGCTATATTTTACTAAAGTGTACCATAGATAAGGAAGCAGTATCAATACTAAAAATATATGCACCAAGTAGTATAGCATCCAGATTCCTAGAGGAGAAGTTAACAGAGATGCAAGAAGAAATAGACAGCAAAACTATACTAGTGGGGGATCTCAACCTTGTTCTCTCAGAATTAGATAAATCAAAACACAAAATAAATAAAAAAAGAAGTTAGGGAAGTAAACAAAATGTTAGAAAAGTTAGGTATGATAGATCTATGGAGAAAATTGAATGCAGACAGAAAGAAGTTTATGTTTTTTTTCAGTGGTTCATGGAACTTATAAAAAAATTGACCATGTGTTAGGACATAAAAACTTCAAAATCAAATGCAGAAAGGCAGAAATAGTAAATGCATCTTTCTCAGATCATGATGCAATAAAAATCACATGTAATATAAGGCCAAGAGAAAGTAGACCAAAAGTTAATTGGAAATTAAATAATCTAATTTTAAAGAATGAATGGGTGAAAGAGCAAATCATAGACACAATCAATCATTTCATTCAGGATAATGACAATAATGAGACAACATACCAAAATTTGTGGGATACGGCCAAAGTGGTTATAAGGGGTAATTTTATATCCCTAGATGTTTACTTGCATAAAATAGAGAAAGAGAAGATCAATGGATTGGTCTTACAATTTAAAAAGCTAGAAAAATAGCAAATTAAAAACCCTCAATTAAATACCAAATTGGAAATTCTAAAAAAATAAAAGGGGGGATTAATAAAATTTAAAATAAAAAAATCTATTGAATTAATACATAAAACTAATAGTTGGTTTTGTGAAAAAAACAACACAATAGATAAGTCTTTACTTAATTTGATTAAAAAAAGAAAGAGGAAAATCAAATTGTTAGTTTCAAAAATGATAAGGAAGAACTTTCCACCAATGAAAATGAAATTAGAGCACTAATTAGGAGTTACTTTGCCCAACTTTATGCCAATATATTTGATAATCTAAATGAAATGGTGGAATATCTACAAAAATATGGATTGCCCTGATTTACAGAAGAGGAAATTAATTATTTAAATAGCCACATTTTAGAAAAAGAATTAGAACAAGTTATTAATCAATTCCCTAAGAAAAAATATCCAGTGCCAGATGGATTTACATTTGAATTCTGCCAAACATTCAAATAAAAATTAATTCCAATATTATATAAACTATTTGAAATAATAGGGAAAGAAGGTGTCCTACCAAATTCCTTTTATGATAAGGATATGGTGCTGATAGCTAAACCAGGTAGGGTTAAGTCAGAGAAAGAAAACTATAGACCAATTTCCCTAATGAATATTGATGCAAAAATCTTAAATAAAGTATTAGCAATGAGATTACAGAACGTCATTCCCAGGATAATACACTATGACCAAATAGGATTTATACCAGGAATGCAGGGCTGGTTCAATATTTGAAAATTAAATATCAACTATATGCATAACCAATATAACAAAAATCATGATTATCTCAATAGATGCAGAAAACGGATTTGATAAAATCCAACACCCATTCCTATTTAAAAGACTAGAGTATTGGAATAAATGGGCTTTTCCTTAAAATGATCAGTAGCATCTCCTTAAAACCATCAGCAAGTATCATATGGAATGGGGACAAACTAGACCTTTTGAATTGGAAAAAGATCAAGTGCTCATGGGTAGGCTGAGCAAATTTAATAAAAATGACAATACTACCCAAACTAATTTACTTATTTAGTGCCATACCAATCAAACTCCCAAGAAATTATCTTACAGATCTAGAAAAAATAGTAGCAAAGTTCATTTGGAAAAACAAAAGGTCAAGAATTTCAAGGGAATTAATGAAAAAAAAAAAAAGGCTGATGAAGGTGGCCTTGCTGTGCCAGATCTAAAACTATATTATAAAGCAGCAATCATCAAAACCATTTGGTACTGGCTAAGAAATAGAGTAGTTGATCAGTGGAACAAGATAGAATCACAAGACAAACTAGGCAATAACTATAGCAATTTAGTCTTTGATAAACCCAAAGACCTGAGCTTCTGGGATAAGTACTCACTATTTGACAAAAACTGCTGGGAACATTGGAAACTAGTGTGGAAGAAAATAGGGCTTGATCCACACCTAACATCAAATACCAAGATAAGATCTAAATGGGTCCATAATTTAGATAAAAGAGTGATATTATAGGCAAATTAACAGAACATAAGATACTTCTCAGATCTGTGGAGAAGGAATGAATTTGTGTCCCAAGAAGAACTGGAACTCTTAGTGAAAATCAGAACACCAGACTATATTAAGTTAAAAAGGTTTTGTACAAACAAAACTAATGCAGACAAGATTAGGAGGAAAGGAATAAATTGGGAAATCATTTTACATTTACGGGTTCTGATAAAGGCCTCATTTCTAAAATATATAGCAAATTCTCATGTTTATAAGAATTCAAGTCATTCTCCAATCGATAAATGGTCAAAGGATATGAACAGACAATTTTATGATGATGAAATTTAAACCATTTTTAGTCACATGAAAAGGTGCTCTAAATCACTATTGATCAGAGAATTGCAAATTAAGACAGCTCTGAGATACTACTACACACCTGTCAGATTGGCTAAGATGACAGGTAAAGATAATGATGAATGTTGGAAGGTATGTGGGAAAACTGGGACACTGATACATTGTTGGTGGAACTGTGAATGGATCCAACCATTCTGGAGAGCAATTGGGAATTATGTTCAAAGAGTTATCAAACTGTGCATACCATTTGACCCAGCAGTGTTTCTATTGGGTGTATATCCCAAAGAGATCGTAAAGGAAGGAAAGGGCCCCACATGTGCAAAAATGTTTTTGGCAGCTCTTTTTGTAGTGGCTAAAAACTGGAAACTGAATGGATGCCCCTCAATTGGAGAATGGCTGAATAAATTATGGTATATGAATGTCATGGAATATTAATGTTCTGTAAGAAACGACCAGCAGGATGATTTCAGAGAAAGCTGGAGAGACTTGTATGAACTAATGCTGAGTGAAATGAGCAGAACTAGGAGATCATTATACACGGCAACAACAATATTATATGATGATCAACTCTGATGGACATGGCTCTCTTCAACAATAAAATGTTTCAAACCAGTTCCAATTGTTCAGTAAAGAAAGCCATAAACACCCAGCGAGAGGGATATGAATGTGAACTGCAACATGACATTTTCATGCTCTCTATTGATGTTTGCTTGCATTATTTTCCCTTCTCAGATTTTTTTTCTTTCAGATCCATTTTTCTTGCACATCAAGATAACTGTAAAAATATGTATACACATATTCAATTTGTCAAGTATTTTAACATACTTAACATGTAGTAGACTTCCTGTCTTCTAGGGGAGGGATGGGACCTGAGGGAGGAATTTGTAACAGAAAGCTTTTCAAGGATTAATGTTGAAAAATTACCCATACATATGTTTTGCAAATAAATAGCTTTAATTAAAAAAAAAGCAATCTACCATAAGTGATTCCACTTTCTGTCTTCTAACTCCTTAACCCCCAACAATATAATCTCTAACTTTATCATTGAACCCTTCTCATCTTGCTCTGTCTAAAGTTAATATTGATCTCTTAGTTCCAGGTACAATGGCCTTTTCTTATTTTCTTTGACATCCCTGCAGGATTTAGCACTGTAGCTTCTCTCTTTTTCTCACTACTCTCTTTCTCTTGGTTTTGCAACACCAGTGTCTTTTTGCTTTTGCATATTCAGTTGCTCTTTCTCAGTGTCCTTTGCTGGATCTTCCTCAAGATAATGTTCTTTAAATATAGGCTTCACTTGGGTATCTGTACTTCAACCTTTTCTCTGTTTTTTCTATACTATTTCACTTGATAAATTCACTCATTTGTCACAGATTTAATCTCTATGCTAATGATTCTCAATTTATCCTTTAGAGCCCCCATTTTCTCTACTGACCTTTAATCTCACATCTCTACCTGCCTTTTAGACATGTAGACCAGGATGTCCAATAGACAACTAAAACTCAATCATGTCCATAAATATCTTTTCCCCCAAACCGTTCCCTATTACTGTATAAGGCAATACCATTTTCCCAGTCCTTGAAGCTCACACACTAGAAATCACCCTTCACTCCTTATTATCTTGTCTCCCAGACTCCCACCCTAACCCTGCTATATATCCAAGCTGTTTCCAAAGGCCTGCTGATTTCAGCAGTGCAAATATGACTTTCTTTCCTCTGCCTCTGTCCCACTCGAGTGAAGGTTTTCATCAACTTGTGTCTTTATTATTGCAATAGCCTATTGGTGATTCTTCCTGACACAAGTTTACCACCACTTCAATCTGTTTTCATTTCAGCAAGTAAGTGGTTTTCTTCAAACTCAAAACAAACCATATCTATCTACTCAATAAACTCCAGGGGCTTCCTATCACCCTTAGTCCATACTATAAAGTATTTTGTTTAGCATTCAAAGCCCTTCATAATCTATCTTTCTCTTTCTGGTCTTTTTAAAACTTATTCCCTGACATAAGTTCCTTACCCTGTGACACTGGCCCCCTGGCTGTACCAGAATAAGACATTCTATCTCTGGTTGTCCCCCATTCCCAGAATGCTACTTTGCTGACTTTGACTACTAATCTCGTAGGCTTCAAGTTGCTACTTACTTCTAATCACTGAATGAGTTCAGCCTCTCTCAAACTCAGACCTGTTGAAGATCTTAAGTTAAAAAGGCTAAAGCCTCCCATTTCAACTAGGGCATATCAAAGCATCACCTCCCTGAGGTAGTGATCCTTTCTGAGAATATAAGCAAACAACAACCTTACATCTTACCTAAAATCCCGCCTTCTGTGAAAAGTCATTGCCAATCACCCTCAATTTCAGTGCTTTCATTCTGTTATTTCTTATTTATCTTACCTACAGTTTAATTGCATTTATCTGTTTGCATGTTGTCTCCCCATTGGACTGTAAATTCCTTGAGTTAGGAACTATCCGCCTTTTTCTTTGTATCCCTAATGTCTAGCATAATTCCTAGTATATAGCAGGTACGTAATAATTGTTTATTTATTTATCAATTTTTTTATTTTTAGGCTTCTTTTCTCTACCTCTCATTAAAAACAGTTGGCAATAGAGAGAAGTATCTTCTGTATTATGTTCTCGGTAGTATATTATAAATCAGAAAATAAATTATCTCTATTCAGTTTTTTTCCCTCAATAGTAAGTCATAAGAGGAATTTTGTTCTTTAGTTCCTTTTTAAAGCAGAAGATGATAATAACCTTCCATTTAATCAACCAATATGTTTAACATGAAGTAACAATGCAAAGAGACAGCTATGGCATCTTCTCAACACAATGCTAAAATCTCATCTCTAACATACTTTTTCATTTCAGATTTAGATCATCTCTATGAATGAAATGATCTTAGCTTATCCTCAATAAGCAAAATTTGAATTTTTCTTTATAATCAAGAGAATTATATCTGCCATATAATTGGAGAATCATTCCTGTCAATACTTCCCAAATTATTATTCGGTAATATTTAGGTTTGTAAATTTTTCATATGTAAATTGCAGAAGTAAACTATGTTCTCTGTTACAATATAGCACCTAAGAAAGGATAACTAAAGTTATCTTTTTTTAAGCTTTCTATTTGTATAACATATGTATGGGTAGTTCCCCAATATTGATCTTTACAAAGCATTCCATTACAAATTTTACCCCCAGTCCCCTCCCCTCCCCTAGATGGCAGGAAGTCCACTACATCTTAATAATGTTGAAATACTTGATAAGTTGTGCAAGAAAAATTCTATCTACAAGAAAAAAAAGAAAATCAGAGAAAGGAAACACAATGCAAGCAAACCTCAATAGAAAGCATGAAAATGTTATGTTGTGTTCCATATTTCATATCCCTCTCTCTGGTTATATATGGTCTTCTTCAGTGAACAATTGGAACTAGTTTGAGACAATTCTTTGTTGCAGAGAGCCATGTGCATCAGAATTGATCATCATGTAATATTGTTGTTCCTGTGTATAATGATCTCCTGGTTCTGCTCGTTTCACTCGGCATCAGTTCATGCAAGTCGCTCCAGGCCTCTCTGAAATCATCCTGCTGGTCATTTCTCACAGAACAATAATATTCCATAACATTAATATACAATAATTTATTCAGCCACTCTCCAATTGATGGGCATCCCTTCAGTTTCCAGTTTCTAGCCACTACAAAAAGGGCTGCCACAAACATTCTTGAACATATGGGTCCCTTTCCCTACTCTAAGATCTCTTTGGGATATAGGCCCAATAGAAACACTGCTGGGTCAAAGGGTATGCACAGTTTGATAAGTTTTTGAGCATAGCTCCAAATTACTGTCCAGAATGGTTGGATCCATTCACAGTTCCACCAACAAAGTATTAGTGTCCCAGTCTTCCCACATCCCCTCCAACCTTCATCAGTATCTTTTCCTGTCATTTTAGCCAATCTGATAGTGGTACCTCAGAGTTGTCTTAATTTGCATTTCTCTGATCAATAGTGATTTGGAGCAACTTTTCAT
>JAJPUD010009278.1:52233-75843 GCA_023553655.1 Myrmecobius fasciatus | reverse complement strand
AAAAAAGTTATCAAACTGTGCATACCCTTTGACCCAGCAGTGTTTCTACTGGGCCTATATCCCAAAGAGATCTTAGAGGAGGGAAAGGGACCCACATGTGCAAGAATGTTTGTGGCAGCGCTTTCTGTAGTGGCTAGAAACTGGAAACTGAAGGGATGCCCATCAATTGGAGAGTGGCTGAATAAATTATGGTATATGAATGTTATGGAATATTATTGTTCTGTAAGAAACGACCAGCAGGACGATTTCAGAGAGGCCTGGAGAGACTTGCATGAACTGATGCTGAGTGAAACGAGCAGAACCAGGAGATCATCATGCACAGCAACAACAGTATTACATGATGATCAATTCTGATGGACATGGATCTCTGCAATAAAGAATTATCTCAAACCAGTTCCAGTTGTTCACTGAAGAAAACCATATATACACCCAGAAAGAGGGACATGAAATATGGACCACAACGTAACATTTTCATGATCTCTATTGACATTTGCTTGCATTGTGTTGCCTTTCTCTGATTCTTTTTTTTTTCTTGTAGATAGGATTTTTCTTGCATAACTTCTCAAGCATTTCAACATTATTAACATGTAGTGGACTTCCTGCCATCTAGGGGAGGGGAGGGGACTGGGGGTAAAATTTGTATTGGAAAGCTTTGTAAAGATCAAGGTTGGGGAACTACCCATACATATGTTATACAAATAAAAAGCTTAAAAAAATTTAAAATCTATGTTTATACTTAAGCCAAGTGAAAGCTTCAGAAAACTGGCTTCCTTGGTGCGTGTGAGTAAAGTTGATAGGAAAATATTTCAAACAATGTTCATAATTCCATATACAACTCAGTGCTAACTTGCATCACTTCATACCTTGAATCCTTCACAAAGATATAGAAGGAGAAAGAGCAGAAGACAGAGATATAAAGACATCAGTTAGATGGACAACAGCCTTGGTGTGTTTGTACTTTTAAAATAAATCCATGTATTTTGGTCAGAAAAACGAACCTCTCAGGGCATGATGGCTTCGGTTCTTCTGGTTGGCTACTACCCTAAAAAGAAAAACCAAATATAAGTGTCAGTGAATCCACAGTTTTTGTTTTTCAGTTGTATGCAACTCTTTGTGACCCTCATATGGGGTTTTCTTGGCAAAGATCCTGGAGTGGCTTGCCATTACTTCTCCAACTCATTCTACATGTAAGGACAGTCACACAAGCAGGGTTAAGTGACTTGCCCAGGATTATGTCAGAACTAATATTTCTGAGGTCATCTTTGAACTCAGGAAATAAGATTTTCTAAATTTAGGTCATTCCATACTAAGTCACCTAGGTAACCAAAGTTGTCATTATTCAATCATTTTCCAGTTGTGTCAGATTGTTCATGACATCATCTAACAGATCCCTCAGTTTACTTCACTTAATTATACAACACTTTCCAAGTGTATTGAGTTGAGCTCAGAAGATGCAAAAAATGACCAAAAAGGTCATCCTTGGACTCAAGAAGCGGACAAGCTAATAGCAAGATGACAAGTAAACAGATTAAAATAAGCTACATAGTGGATAAATGGGAAAAGTTCACAAAGGGGGACAAGGGAATTTTGAGGGGCTAGAGAAGGTTCCTGAGCAGGCAGGATTTTAGTTTAGACTTAAAGGAACAGAATCTGTGGCTAGAAATGAGTAAGGAGGGCATTGCAGGGATGGGGATAATCAGAGAATGGCCAGAAATGAAAGGTCTTGTTCAGGGAATGGCCAGGAGGCCAGTGTTATTGTATTATAGAGGGTAAGGTAAGAAGAATATGAAAGATAGAGGAGGGCTAGGTTGTCATGGGGTTTGAAAGCCCAAGCATTTTGTAGTTGGTCTTGCCACTGAAGTTTATTGATATAGAGGACTAAGGAGTAGAGAATGACATCATGGAAACTGTGTTTTAGGAAAATCACTGTAATGATTGAAAGGTGACCAGAGTGGAGTGGGTAAAAACTTCAGTCAGGGTAGTGCTGTAATCTAGGGGTGAAATTGGAATGAGGGCCTGTACAAGGGGCAGAGAAAGGAAGTATGTAAAAGGAGTTAAGATGGTAAAATCAATACACCTAGACAACTTGGATATGGAGGGGAAGAGACACTGAGTAATTCAGAATGACTCCTACATTGTAAGCCTGAGAGACTAGGAAGATGGTGGTATCCTTGTCAGAAACAGGAAAGATAAGAAAAACAATCTTGTACGCACTAGGTTTCAGATGTCTCCTTCCCATGCAGTTCTAGAAGTCTGAAAGGCAGGTGGAGGTACAAAGTGAGTTTGCACTTTGGTCACATTCTAGAATCAATTCTCAGGAAACAAGATTTTCCTGAGTGCCTGAGCTGTTCCCATTATTTCTTCTTTTCTTTTGTCCACTTCCCAGTCTCTTCCCTATTTCAAATAGAATTTGGTACAGGGGAAGCAAATCTATTAACATAATAACTGCAAAGACCCTAACTATTTCATCTAATATTTCTTGGATCAAAGGAGTTTTCAGATCTTTATCCTCTTTTCTCTCTTTTCTATTGTTCTCTGTTTCCTTATGATGAAATTATTAACTATTAATTTTTAAGATTACTCTGTATCCTATCATCTAAAGTAGTTTCTTCTTTGTCCATGCATATATTTATCTTCAACATACTAATTTGGCTAATATAATTAGCATTTCTGGAATGGCTGAATCATAGCATTAAAAACAAGCATTTTTGCTTTAACCTATGTCTTATTTGAAAAGATTTGTTAAAAACTTTTATTTTGTATATATTTTCTCACATATTTAGACCGATATTGTTTACAATAATTTATTCTTTATGATTATCAAGGATACCATAATATTCCTGAGTCGCCATTTTTTCCATTCAGTTAATAATAAAGGCCCTTTATTTTTTATTAATTTTTTTAAAATTTATTTTAAGAAACAGAATAAGAAAAAAGAAATACAAAACAAAAGAAAACACTGTCATTTTTCCAGCAGAATATCAGGGAAGATTCAAAATACATACAAAAAATTACCAGTTTAAGTTTAAGGTTATGAAAATGTATACACACACATAAACACATATTAGTATAAGAAATTCTATTCATAAGTGTCCATTTTTGCTTCACGTCCTTCTAAATTGTTCTTTTGTTCTCTGCTGTGAGCCTTTTTAACTTTATTCTTTTTCCCCCTTTCATTTCTCCAATCACCCTCAAGCAGGGTATAATTAAGAAAGGATATATTTACATTTTATTAAATTATATATTTAATAGGGAGCTTAAGTCAATAAACATTTTAATATACACAGAACATGATGAAGAAACATGAATTTTCATTACACATAGTATATCGCCTTAATAGTAATTGGCATGAGTCATACAGAATCTCAGTAGGTTACATATCACAAAAGGCCATTTTTTTCCCTGTGGCCAAAGAACTAAGAATCAAAAACACCCAACCTGTGATGAAAATCCACTTTTCCTTGCCTGGGTCGTTAATATAGATTCATAAAATATTTTTACCACAGAATCAGAAATGATAGTTTTTTTTTTAATGATTAAAATTCATTTACACTTAGAGAAATCATACTTACTTCACCACTGGGATTTTCCATTGAAAAAGATCACTATGTTTTCCACAGAGTTTATCTAGCAAAAATAAGTAAGATCAAAATAAATCATTTCACGTTATCAACAACTTCACCAAAAGAAAATAAACAAACAATAATAGGAAGTTTTATAACCATACTCAAATGGTTCAAGAGCAAATAATTCCAGTACTATACAAACTGAAAAAAATGAAACAAATACTGCCTACGGGGAATCAAATAATGTGACATTTTCAAATCTGAGAAAGATACTTATTGAAATAACTCTAAAATGGTTGAGGAAAAGGGAAAAAAAGTAAATGAGGCGGAATCTAAGCAGAAAACGAACAAAAATAATGCACTGAAAATGAAAGAAAAACTTCCAGAAAACATAAAAAGGCCTTATGTTTACTAATTAATGAAAGGAAATGACTATAAGTGAAAAGTACAAGTAAGAAACAAGTCCTTAAAAAGAGAAATATTTACCCCAGGAGCAGGAGCTAAGGAGACACCATCTCACTTTTTACAAGATGGAACTAGGCCACCTAGCAACTGGAACGGGCAAAGGTGACTGGACAGTGAGTAAGCCAATCATGGAGACCGGAAACTAAAAGGTGTCTAGAACTAAGAGATTCTAGAACCCACATCACAACTCCAGGAGTGGGCGTTACCATAGAAACCGGGTCCTGCTTCCCCTTCACTCTGCTATACCCCTTTCTCAGTAGCTCTCCTTTTTCTGATTCCCTCATAATTTTCTCTCCCGTTTCTCTCCTTGTCTCCTCTCCTTGTCTCCTCTCCTTTTCCTGCCTCTCACCCTTTCTCCCTATTTTGCCCCTTCTTCTTTTTCATCCTCTCTCCTTTTTTGTCATTATTTTGCTACTGTGACATTTTAAAACTTGGGTCAAAAGCCTCAGTGATGAATATGGTTTTGCACGTATTTAACCCTTATCAGGTTACTTCTTGTTTATGGAGGAGAGAGTGTGGGAGGGAGGGAGAAATATTTGGAACTTTCAAAAGTGAATGTTGAAAAGGATCACTGTATATATTTGGAAAATTAAAATATTATAATAATAAAATAAATTTGATTTTAAAAATCACCATTGAACCTTTACTCCAAATATTTAAATCATTGCTAAATTTATTTCCATATCATCTCTTCTTCATCACAAACACAGGTGACCATGGCAGTACATTTATACCTCCTTCATCTTTCTCTCTTCTTCACAGCTGCCAAATTATCTTTATCTAGAGCATGGCCAATCATTTACTATCATTCTCTTTACCAAAAAGTTATATTTTCCTCCTACTGATCAGAAGCTATTTAAAGGTCTCCACAACTCCGATTAGGTACCTATTGTAATTAGTTAGTCACGTCAGTCACTTGACACGGTGAACCCACGTGGGGACTTCTTGGAAAACCTGCTGGAGTAATTTTTCATTTCGTTTTCCACCTCCTTCTACAAATGAGGCAAATGAACTGACTTACCCAGGGTTAATCAAAGAGTGCTAAAGCAACTTGCTTATAACTTTTTACATTTCACGTTCAATTTCCTGTCCCTGAACCTTTGCATAGATCTGAAAAAAAACTGTTATTCTGTGCCTCAAAATCCCTATCTTCCATCAAAGTTTACCTAAAGCACATCTGCCTCTTTGTGGGTGAGAGAAAAGCAAGTGCCAAAAGCAGCAATAGTAGTGGTGGTGGTGGTGGTGAAAGTGAGAAGAGGGAGAGAAAGGGGGGGAGGAGGAGGAGGAAGAAGAGGGGCAGGAGGAGGAAGAGGAGGAGGAAGGGGAAAAAAGGAGGAAGAAGGGGAGGAGGAGGGAAAAGGGAAGAGGAGGAGAAGAGGGAGACAGAGGAGAAGAGGGAGACGGAGGAAAACAAAAAGGGGGGAGGAGGAGGAGGAGGTAAAGAGGAGAAGGAGGAGAAGGAAGAGAAGGAGGGGGAGGAGGAAGAAGAGGAAAAGGATAGGAAGAAGAAGGAAGAGGGGGAGGAGGAGAATGAGGTGGAAGAGGAATAAACAGAGCTCACAGCAGAGAGCCAAGTAGAATTGGAACACTGGGCCATTCACTTGTGAAGACACACTTGCTCCCAAAACAAAAAGTCTCTTGTGTAGGTGAGCAACCTGTATAGCACAGCAAGACATCAACTTAGCAATAACAGGTTGTAAACAATCTTTAAGCAAACTTTTTTATCTTTTTTAGTTGTTCAGTTCATAGCATTCAAGTTGCTGGATGACAAGGGGAATCGGGGTTCTACAATCTCAGAAAGAAGCCATTCCATAGCACTTTGTATTTACAGTCTGATCATTCAGTAGTAGACTCCAGTGGTAGGATTTTATTTTTCCTTTCTTCAAGTTATTGTAGCTTGGGGAGTTCTTGGAAAGAGTTGGGCTTCCATCTCCTGTTCCCTTAACTTTCCCTTTTAGGAAGAAAACAAAACAATCCTTAAAATTCAGATAAAATATGATCTATTACAAGAATGAGAAAAAGCTTCTAATTTACAATGACATTTCTAATTTGAACACACACACACACACACACACACACACACACACACACACACACCAATTTAAAAGGTTAAAGTACAACTGACCAGAACATACTTTTAGTTTATGCAACCCCTGAATTTCAACTAAATGTTCCAATCAAACCTTTTGATTATTTCCCAAATGATGCAGAACTTTTTGTGAGACAGGAAAGGGTTTAAGTGCCAGTTCTTATTTCAGAGTGGGGACTTCATTCTGGAATTTTCACTGACTATAGTCCCCAAACCTGCCTACTGAATTTCTTTCCTTGCTGGGAGTGCTGCTAGAGAGATTCTTTCCTCCATGCAATTTTATATAGAAAGCTCTATATACCTGACAAATGCTCACCTATCACTTACAGTTAACTGACTTGATTTAATGGTAATTTGCTGATCTTTCTATTCAATAATTTCCCAGAAACAATAAGGTACAGAGGAATTTTCTTCATTACATATAATAGGTATTGGTGATCATCATTACCATGGAATATTGTACTAGAAATGTGAGCTACAGCAGTAACTCCATAGAAAAGAAATAAATCACTCTTTGCAGTGTAATATCTCAGTTTCCCTGAATTGTAATATCTCAGTTTCCCTGCCTCAGTTTCCCTGAATTATTATGCCCTGAGTGGAATTGTTGTCATCACCCCCATTCCTTGCCTCATTGGGACTGAGAGAATTGTAGCCTGGAAACTCTGGCCACTCTCATTTCCAAAGAATCACAAAACTCCAGATGGCTTATCTCAAAAGCCTGGGTATCTCTTGCCCTAGACTCGCCATCTCCCCCATCCTGTCAGAATTGAATTATGATCCTTTCCTGAGATAATGGCTCTCCACTCACCCAGGGTCTGCCCCCTCTTGCCTTTGGTTGCCTGATAGCTGGAGCCCTATAAGTCTCAGAATCAATTGCTCAAAGCTGGATGCTTTGAGACAAGAGTCCCATTCAGCCGGCTGGCTTTGGCTAGTCCAAATTCTCCACTATTAAAGTATTAAAAACCTAATCGATGTCTTGTTTCAGTTTCCCTGGGATTACAACAGATGATATCATTGTTTACTCAGAGATCTAAAGCATCAATTAAAAACTTAAATGAAACGTAAAAACTACAGGAACACAGGAGGGTATGAGTAACCCAAGCAATTTATCAATATTCTGTAAATTATCAAAGATATGTACACTCACATCATTCTATTGTTGCATATTTACACAAAATGATGGATAAGTTTCATAAATTTCAGAAAACAACAAATTTTGGAACTGGAAGACATCATACATTTTTCTTAATTCATTTCAGCCTCATTTTCCTCATCTGTAAAATGAGCTGGAAAAGGAAACAGTAAACCACTCCAGTATCCTTGTAATAAAAGCCTCAAGTGTGGTCATGAAGAGTCCGACACAACGAAAATGACAAAAATATAAAATAAGGTGGAAAGAAATGTTTGGAACAATAATCAGGATGAAGGAACAGAAAGAGATGGACCATTAGTGTGAGAAATAGAAGGTCAGCTGGGGAAGGAAGACAAGTATAGTTAGAATGGAAAATGTTACAGATTTTTAAAAGTCAAAATAATGGGTTTATATTTTATGCTAGAGACTAATTAGGTATAGGAATAACGGAGGTAAATCAATCAATAAGTAAAATTTGTAGCAACCAAGATGTGGAGGATTTAAATTTGAGTAGGTAAAAGTAAATATAGATAATGGCTCAGTAGTTGTAAAAAGATATGTGAAAAGTTATGACAGAAATTAGCTATTGAGGTTCTGCACTGTTAAGCTAGTTAAAAATGAAAATGAGGTGACCACAAGAGAATGGAAAGATATAAAAAAGAGGATGGATAATGCGTTAAAGACGGGGCATAATAAGACAAATGGAATGGAACAGCAGACTCTAAGAAAGAAAACCCCACAGAAGTCATATGATTATCTTCACAAAAGAGCAAGACCTTTCCAAAATAAAGGACCCTTTCCTTTAAAAAATATTAAAGAGCATAAGAATAAATGGAGTTTACATTAAAGTGATAAATAGTATTTATAACTATCATCACCAAGGATGATCTGCAATGGAGATAAACTATTAGCTTTCTCAATACAATTATAAGTATAATTATAATACAATCATCTCTTGGCCCACTCCCTTCTCAGGTTCATGACTTCCTTCCTGTCTCCACCTCTCCCTTGAAGTCAGATCTGGGGACAAATTCCCATTACTTCAAAATTGCTGTACCAAGAGGTTTGCCCAACTTTCCACTTACAGAAAGCGAGAACTGACTTTAGTTGGTAAAAAACAGATGGCCTAAGTCCAAAGCAGTTGGGCAGAATTTTGATAGAAGACCAATACCTCACACCACATATCAAATTAAACTATGATATAATACATGAATTAGCTACAACAAATAAGATAATATAGAGATAGCTGATGAAAATTATAAATAAGATATAAAGATAATATTTAATAATTACTTTTCCTTACATCCACAACTCATTAATTTATTCATTCAATAACTCTAGATTAATTCCTAAATAAGCAATCAACAAGCATAACTACATCACAGAGCTAGGTTCTGGAGATGCAAATGATGTAAACTGTGACCTTTGGGAAGGGAGGTCTTTGAATGAAATGGTACAGGGGCTTAGCAATAATCCCAAAGTTAGGTATCCAAATTCTGCAGAAACCAGCCATGTCCAAACAAGTGCATAGCTCTTTCTCTGAAGCAGGGTCTGGAAGGCATAAAATGGTCTGTTTCCTCTCCTTGGTTAGGGAGTGAGAAGTGAAGGAAAGATTGTGGCCCAGATAATTGATTGATGGACAGGCAATGTGGGCTCTGGGTAAGGAGACTCTGCAGCCTCTTGAGGCTAGAAAATTTAGGGTTTTTATGGCTGCATTTAGAGAATCCTCTGGGGTGGGACTGCAGATCCAAATACCATCCACATATGGGATGAGAATGCTTTTAAGCAGCTTCAATTCCCTTAAATCTTTAGCCAGGGCCTGCCCAAACATGTGGGGGCTATCTGGGAAGCCCTGGGGCAAAACTGTCCAAGTCAGTTGCACAAGCAGGGGAGGGGACACTTACTTCTAACAGCCGCTTAGGCATTAGCAGGACCCTCGGGATTGGGCAGTCTGGAAGGGGCACAAGAGGCATGCACACTTTCAAGGGCTCTCATCCTCTCACATCCTCACATTGAGAAAGAGACTTAAATTTAACAAAGGTGGGAGGGGCAGTCACTGTGATGTCATTGTGGGGTGGGGCTAGTCTCCTTCCAGAGCAGAGTGGGAAGGGAAGAGGGAGGGGAGGGGGCTTGGTGACATCAGGTCCAGAGCACTGGGAGCGCCCCCCCTAATGATTTCTCTCGGCTCCCATCACTCAACCTGGCTTAGGGAGGGGGCCATAGTTCATCTTCCACCTAGTAGTGAACCCAGCACTGACCATGGAACTAGATCCCTGAGGCCCATCTGCTGGGGTTGGAGGTGAGGGGCAGCAGCTAAAGTCACTTTGCGGTGTTTGAGGGGCGGTCTCTTTACAGAAACTAAGAGGGGAGGACACAGAGGGGAAGGAGGAGGTCGAGGTAAGGATAGATGACTCTTGAGAGTTTCAGGCAGAGCTGTATCTGTGGTGGTATTTGGGCTACTGCTCTTATGGCAATAGAAAACAAAAGCTGGAACTGAGTGCCAGCCAAGGTGGGTTTCCCAATCATCAAATTCTCTAAGCATGCCCTGGAGACACCTGACACTCTTGTTTCACCCAGGAAGACTCCTTTTGGGAAAACAGAGAAGGGATTCTCAGCAAAATACAAGAACTTGCTGAGAGTCATTACACAGGAGCTGCCTCCTGATTTTGTTGTCCCATCAGGGTTTTCCTGGGGATATCACCTCCTTCAAAAGGGGTTCAGTTGGTTTCCTCAAAAGGCAGCAATAAACACTCTTAAGTAAGTGGCTAAGTACCTATGGATATCCAAAGGCCAGAGTACACAGAGTAAACATGGGAGTATATACACAAGTATCTCCATTGTTATCTGAACCCTTGTAGCAGCACTGGGGATCCTTGCCCTTATGCTACAGAAGAAAATGAAGCCCAGGGAGGAAAAGGGACTTGCCTTATATCTCATTTAGGCTCAGAGATCTGGAAGCAACTTTCAAAGGCATTTAGTTGAAACTTCTTTTACAGAGGAAAAAACTGAAGGCTCGAGTGGTGATGGGAAATGTGTGAGGTCAGATAGCCAGGGAGTGTCCACAGCTAGTAAGGTAGGATGTAAACCCTGATTTTCCTGTCTCAGAATTCCATCTTGTGTCCATGAGATTGTACCCCATATTAACCTCCCATCTCACTAGTGTACCCTCGTCTATAAAAGACTGGAAGGACAAGAGGTAAATTTATTATTATTTTTTTAATTTTAAAGGTCATTTCCCAAAAGAATCCGATTTCTTTTCATGAATATTCAACAACGGATTAATAGTCAGGCATTCTTTTTTCCTAGACTTACCATTTGCTGAAATGAGTTTTCAAGGACTTACCCAACAGCTATGCTTAGATGGGATATTATCAGAGATAAATAAATATCACTTCAGCACCAAAGACCCTGGACAGCTCCACCAGGCCTGCTCTCTGTAAGCCACCTACTCTAGTAACACTCCCCTATGCATCAGAGGGACCTTCTGGAGTCAAGTTAGCACAACCACAGGCCACTGGGTGGTTCAGTGGAGAGAACGCTGGAACTAGAAGGAGGAAAGCTCATCTTTCAGGAGTTCAAATCTGGCCTCAGACACTTATCAGTTGTATAAATCCAGGAAAAATCATTTAACATTTTCTGTCTTAGTTCCTCATCTATAAAATAAGTTGGAGAAGTAAATGGCAAACCACTATTATATCTTTGCCAGGAAAAGCCCAAATGGGATTACAAAGAGTAGGACACAACTGAAAAATGACAAAACAATGGTCAGGTGCCCCCAGAGCTACACTGATCATCTGTCATCCCCACAGACAACAAGGTATCCTGTATCATCATGGCAGAAAAAGCACAGATCCTCTACTAAAGGGAACTCACTTCTCTGAAAACCACCTTCTTCCTATAGCTACTATGCTATGTTAGGAGAATAACAAAAAACATGGCCCAAATGCTATTTCTTTTCCATTTCCTAATCTGAAAATGTTTGATAATGGATTGGTAAAGTACTGATGCCAAATTGATCACAGTATTTTAAAATTTCAATTTCAAGTCTCGTGTGAGAGAACTAATGTCTACCAGTGTTTCGTTACATGGGTTTGATCCATGTCTCTGTCTTTCCTACTAAACTAGAAATGACTTTACCCAAAAGTTGACAAGGCTACTCCTACAATCCTAAGGCAATCTTTTTATACTTTCTTAATTAACTCACTGTTACGCTCAATACAATGGCTCTTCAGAAAATTCTCATCCCTCCTCAAAACTCCTATGGCTCCTTCTCACAGCACCTCTCCTAATTCTCAGCTGAGAACCTTGCCACATATTTTACTGAAAATATGAAAGTCATTTCCTGAGAGCTCTCTCTTGTTCCCTTCACTTCCTCTCCCATCATTCAGACATCCTCTGCCACTCTCCTCCTCCACCCCATTTGACAAATAGAGATGAGTTTCCTTCTTATTTAGCCCACTCTGACTCTACCCTTCAAGACCATTTCCTCCAGCAGACTTCTACTTCTTTCATCTAGTTCTCTCACTTCAATATCTCCCTGTGTACTGGCTGCTTCCCCCTGTTTATAAACATGTTTATCTCTTCCCCACCCTTAAAAACATGTCGGCCTACATCCATTGATCCCCTCTGACCATCCTGTCATATGCTACCTCCCTTTTGGGATGAAACTCCTTGAAAAGATCATTTACAATCTTCACTTCTATTGGCTTTCTTCCCTCTTAATTCTCTATTGTCTACCTTATGCCCTCATTTTCATCCTATGATTTATTTGTACATCAGCTGTTTGTATCTTGCTTCCCCTAGTAGATAAGAGATCTTCACGAAAAAAAGGATTTTCTTTGGCTCTTCTTTTTCTTCCCAATTGCCTGGCACTTTGTAGGCACTTTATAAATGCTTATTGACTAAATAACTGACACATCATACTTTTCTTCATCCTCAGTCTTTTTCTGACAACCGATCCACGCCATCCAGGACCTCATCACTTAGTACAATTCTGTGCACATACTTAAATACTCAACAAATGCTTTTTCAAAAATTCAGTCATTCGTGACTGGCAGAATACATCTCTCCTGAAAGTGACAGTGGATTTTGGCCTCTTAAATAATCAATAGCCTCCACCAATTGATCTCTAGAAAAAATGGAAAGGCAATGTCAAAAACATCAAGAAAATGCAAGTGGGATGAGAACCGGAATAGATGGAGTTTCTATAGCAACCCTTTCCCAGACTATTTTTGCAGATAATAAATATAGTGCCTGGGAATAGTCCTTTGGGATATGGTTTGCTTGCTTTACAGTGTTAACTGTTTCAGAGTGACGGCTATTGCCATTCAAAGGCAGTTGTGGAACAGTGAAAGGGGAGGGAGCAGAGGTGCACACAACATGTAGAATGCAAGTCAATACATCACCACCAAGTTGTCCAGCATCTTGACACAGATCCAGATAGAGATAGACCCCTGCCCTGAAGCCCAAAGTCTTGGCAAGAACAGCCCCCCTTAAGCCACTGGCCCTGCTTTCAGCCCAGCTGGCACAGGCATCTTGGAAAGGAGAAATCATTGGATAGACAGAGCCCACCTTCCTCTTCACTGTCAGCAACAACTATGACCAGCTGTCCCAATACACCCCAAAACACACGAAAGTCCTGTAATGACAGCTATCTCTAGCCCAGCTAGCCTGCTTCCAGCTCATCTTCCACAGCCATCACTGGGGAAAGTATGTTCCTCAGAGAGGGGGCCAGCAGCTCTGATAAACTGCCAACCAGGGGCTATTCACAGGAGAGGCAGGAAAGGCTAGCTGAAAAAGTAAAGCAAGGTGGAGAGGGACTGGAGGCAGTACAGTCTTTACTTTACTCTGGGATTTTCTTAATCAGTCAGGGTTGGGTGTTTTTGAATCAAATTCTAACCTCTTTTTGCAAGATCCCCTCATTGTTCTGATCCTTGACCTCTGTCTGATCCATTTGACAAAAGCCCTCCCTCTATATACAACTTATCAAAAACAAAAGTATTGGGGTGGAGCCAAGATAATGGAGTGCAGACATGCCTCTTTGTGAACTCTTTTGATCGTACCTCAAACCAAGAATAGATTAATCCTCTGAACTGATTCTGAACTGAAAGCTCCCTCAAACACTTGGAGTAGAGCACATTTCCATCAAAAATTACCTTGGAAGAATTCTGGAGCAGGTCTGTTTCAGACAGGCAGGGTATCAAGCCACTTTCTGTGCTCAGGTGGCAGCGTGCAGCCAGGGTGAAAGACCAGGTCGGGATGGAGCGGGGAGGATTCTAGGCACCAGGGAAGTTCCTGAGAGATGCTTGGGCCACTTTACTCTGCTTGCGGGCAGGTGCTTTGGCAGATCTGCCTTTGGTAAAGGGTGGATTGAGAGCAGCTGAGAGGATGAACCTGGTCCGACCAGCCCTGCACTGGAAGTCAACTACCCGAACTCTCAGGCTTTACTTTGTGATTCTGCAAATTAGTTTGGGGTTGGTATTTTTGCATCAAGTTTTATTCTCTTTTAGAAATATGCACCCATTGCTCTGATTCCTGAGTCATTCTCATCCATTTGGCAAAGGACCACCCTCTATACACCTGAAGAAGCAGCAGGCCATTCTGGAGAGGAATCAGGGCAGACATCCCTCCTCTCCTCCTGCCTGGACTACTCCAATAGCTGCTGGGTTGGCTTCCTGCCACAGCTCTCTGTCCTCCACACTGCTGCCAGAGGGAACTCCCTAAGGCCAGGTCTTAACTTGTCACACACCTCCATCCACAAGATGTTCTAGCAACTCCCTTTCACCTCAAGGACTGAATGTAAAATGCTCTGTTTGGCACCCAAAGCCCATGACAAGATGCCCACATCTCTGCAGTTCTCCTACACATACACTCCTTTTCCAGATAGTCTGTGACCCAGTGACCGTCTCCTCCTTGCTGCTCTTTGCACAGGACAGTCCATCTTCCAGCTCTGGCCATTTTCACAGGCTGTCCCTGCTCCCTGCCTTGCTCTCCCTTCTCATCTGCCCCGCCTGGTTTCCCTGACTTCCTTCACATCCCAGTGAGTATCCCACCATCTACAAGAAGTCTTTCCTGAGCCTCCTCACTTCCAGGGACCTTGTTCTCTTGGTTCTTTCCAATTTGTCCTATATATATATAGGGACATATATAGGGATATATATATATATATATATATATATATATATATAATTTGTTGGTACATTAGCTGTTTGTATATTGTCTCCTCCAGTAGACTCTGAGGTCCTTGAGAAAACTGATTGTTTGGCTGTTTTTTTTCTTCCTAAGTGCCTGGCATTTGGTAGGACCTTTATGAATGTTTATTGAAAAAAATAACTGAGACACCATAGTTTTCTTCCTCCTCAGGTGGAAAGAATTTTTGACTTTTGATGATCCTGTTCATCCTGTCTAGATATTCTCCAGCTCATTCAGTATTCCCAAAAAACTGAAGGGTACTATCTTTTGCCTCTTTCTTTATGACCAACAATAACCCCAGTGCCTAGGATTTAGAGGGTGCTTAGCATTCAGGGTTTTTTGAGTGGTAATATTAGGGGTTTATGTAGTTCTGTTTCTTGTTTTATAGACACTATTTCTATAATCTGCAAAGCAATCACAGAGAGGTTGCCGTAGCAATTCTAGCTTCTCAAATTCTCATCTCACTTGTTTTTTCATGAAAACATCATAATTTTGGGGATTGCCTTTCGATATTTTCCAGAGAACAACTGAAAAATACTTCTAAGGGAAAAAACATTTAAAGGTGAATAATTTGGTAAAGGGAGAGATCTTTAGAAATAAAATCACCACTTCTTTTTTATTAAAAGCTTTTTATTTACAGTACACGAGTGCTTTTTCTACATTGACCTTTGCAAAACTTTTTTTTTCTTCCAAGATTTTCCCCTCCTCCCTTCACCCTCCACCCCTAGATGCCAGGTAATCTAATACATGGTAAATATGTTAAATTATATGACAAATCCAATATATGTATACATATCCATACAGTTATCTTACTGCACAAGAAACATCAGATCTAGAAAGAGAAGAAAAAAAAACAACCTAAGAAGGAAAACAAAATGCAAGGAAATATTTACAGAAAGTGTTAAAATGCTGTGTTGTGGTCTACACTCAGTTCCCTCAGGACTCTCTCTGGATGTATATGGCTTTCTTCACTGAACAATTGGAACTGGTTTAAATCACATCATTGTTGAAGAGAGCCATGTCCATCAAAATTGATCATCATAATCTTGTTGTTGCCGTGTATAATGATCTCCTGGTTCTGTTTATTTCACTTAGCATCAGTCCATGCAAGTCTCTCCAGGCCTCTCTGAAATCATCCTGCTGGTCATTTCTCACAGAACAATAATATTCCATAATATTCATATACCATAATTTATTCAGCCACTCTCCAATTGATGGGCATCCATTCAGCTTCCAGTTTCTAGCCACTACAAAAAGGGCTGCCACAAACATTTTTGCACATGTGGGGCCCTTTCTTTCCTTTAAGATCTCTTTGGGATATAAGCCTAGTAAAAACACTTCTGGGTCAAATGGTATGCAGAGTTTGATAACTTTTTGAGCATAGTTACAAATTGCTCTCCAGAATGGTTGGATCCGTTCACAGTTCTACCAACAATGTATCAGGGCCCCAGTTTTCCCCCATCCCCTCCAACATTCATCATTATCTTTTCCTGTCATCTTAGCCAATTTGACAAGTATAGTGGTACCTCAGAGTTGTCTTAATTTGCATTTCTCTGATCAATAGTGATTTGGAGCAACTTTTCATATGACTAGAAATAGTTTCAATTTCTTCATCTGAAAATTGTCTGCCCATATCCTTTGACCATTTATCAGTTGGAGGATGCCTTGAATTCTTGTAAATTTGAGCCAATTCTCTATATATTTTAGAAATGAGGCCTTTTTTTAACTGCCTTTTTTGTATTTCTCCTGACCATTGCTTATCATAAGCAGTGAGCTGTTCATTGAAAACAACCCTTCTCTCACAATTATAACAGCCTTCCTCAGGTAACCAGGAAGAAACTTCTCATAAGCAATGTCCAGGAATTTCCCAGTGTCTTCTAATTACACTGTGCACCCCTGCTCTTTGATATATTTATATACAGTCCTGACATATACTTCCCTGTCTAAAGGGAGGAGGGTGCCTACTTTCTGCCCCATTAGGATACTTAACCATCTCTGCCTCATTATACCTGGCCTGGAAACAGTGCAGTTCAGCAGGCTCTCCCTCTGGAGTGCTCTTAGAAGTTGTCTTGACCATGTAGCAATGCTTGACCACGAAGTGGTCACTCTGGCACCTTTCCAAGTCCCTGCCCCTGTTGCTCAGGTGCCAGTTGCTGTGGCCGTCTTAAGGAGCTCACCTTGTATGAGCCCTTTGAGCTCAAGGCGAGATGAATGAGGCAGGGAAACTCATAGGGTGTGAAAAGAGCTCCAGTTTATTATGCCACACAGCCTTGTTGATATAGTTTTGCAAAGTGATCAGCATGTGAACAGTAGATAATCCCCAATCACCATTCAGAGAAGCAGCTTGTGGGCATTGTGTATGCATGTTATCTGCCAATGGGAGGAGAGCCGACCCAGCCACATCAGTAACCTGCTCACAGGCGAGAGGCCCTGTCAAAGCATCTATGCTCAACAGGAACTAGCTGTGACCCTCAGGCTCAACCCATTCCCATGCCCTGCATCAGTGTTCCATGTTCAACAAGGGCATTTCTGCAACGTGGCAGAAAACTTATTGTGCACCACAGGTCAAGGTGGCCTCTGTACTCCCTCTCAGCAGGGACCCATACCCTAGCACACCTGAGCTGAAAAGGACTTTGGAGCCCGGAATGTGACTGTTCCAGGGGCAGTTCTGATTATAGAAAGACTGGCCACGCTAGAAGGATCTTCAGCATAGAGACAGACAGAGCTGGGAGGATCTTCAGAACTCTGAATATCATCATTGGAAGGGTACATACCTAAGCTCACACAGTTTGTGCTAGACATTTTCCAAGTTAGGGAGTGACTCTGAGATCAAGTCTACTGTTGTAGTTGTCTATGATTTTTGAAACTTGAAAGTTAGTTAAGAACACACATTTCTTCCCACTATCTGACCTCTAGTGACAGTGACCAGGGGTGTGAATGGTATAAATTTAGTTATCCTCCTGCAGGAGTACAAACTTCCTCCCTGTGATTTTTAGTAATAATTGAGTAAGAAAGCAAAAAGAAATTTTTCCTTTGCCAGCTAACCCAAACAAAGTAATGTAGCTTTCCTTTCCATGAGTGCCTGATGCTAGTCTGTTAGGTGTAATCACTGCAAGTGACTGTTGAAGTGAATCATGTAGTCAATGTAACTTTGAAGGGATTTGAAAGGATAAATAAGGCATTGAAGATCCTGTGGCAAAATGCCCAACCAGTGGGCCCCAGTATACTTGCTCCTGGCTTGATGAAAGTGTAGAAAGTGAGATGGGGGTGTCATACCATTTCTAATGAAAGTCAAGATCAAGTCAACCCCCCACCTTTGGTGAAATATAAACTTCTCAGAGGCCCATTTTAGTGTTCTGCAAGGAAGCAGCAGCTAGTTCCCATCTCTAGTTGCCATGGTAACTGGTTGTTGTCAAGGATACCTGGCATCCTGAGTGGCTGCCACTCAACCTACCTCCTTTTCAGGCCTTGATCCTTAGGTTGGAGGAGGAGAGGACACTCCAGCTTTGTCCCCAACTTCCAGCAGGGGGTACATCTAAATAATTAGGGGCTACAAAATATGAGGAGTTACCCACACCTGAACACATATGCAAATTAGGCATATATGATTTGTTGGTACATTAGCTGTTTGTATATTGCCTCCTCCAGTGGACTCTGAGGTCCTTGAGAAAATTGATTGTCTTTGGCTGTTTTTTTAATTCCTAAGTGCCTAGCACATGGTAGGACCTTTAAAAATGTTTATTGAAAAAATAACTGAGAACACCACAGTTTTCTTCCTCCTCAGGTGGCAAGAACTTTTGACTTTTGACTATCCTGTTCATCCTGTCTAGGTATTCTCCAGCTCATTAAGTCTTCCCAATAAACTGAAGGGTCCTGTCTTTTGCCTCCTTCTGTATCTTCAACAATAATCCCAGTTCCTAGGATATAGAGGGTGCTTAGCATTCAATTTTTTACGTGATAATATTAGGAATTTACGTAGTTCTGTTTCCCATTTTACAGACACTATTTGTATAATCTGCAAAGCAATTACAGAGAGGTTGCCATGGCAATTCCAGCTTCTCAAATTCTCATCTCACTTTTTTATGATGTTTTTGGGGACTGTCTTTTGATATTTTCCAGAGAACAAGTAAAACTACTTCTAAGGGAAAAAACATTTAAAGGTGAATAATTTGATAAAGGGAGAGATCTTTAGAAACAAAATAATCACTTTTTATTTTCCTTTAAGATTTGCTTTTGTAACTGGGATTTTATTACATTAAAATATGCTGGTATTCATATAATTTCCATTGTCTTTGACCTCCAAAAGGATATTATAATAAATAGTGGATAATAAATATTTTACATAATTTTTATTTATTTAGTTTTTGTTACAGCATTTTATTTCCAAAACATATGCATGGGTAATTTTTCAACATTGATCCTTGCAAAATCTTGTATTCCAAATATTCCTTCCCTACCCCCAAACTCCCTCTTCTAGAATGCAAGTGATCCAGTATGTGTTAAACATGTTAAAAATATGTTTAATCCAATATGCATATAGATATTTAAGCAATTATCGAGTTGCACAAGAAAAATCAGATCAAAATGGAAAAAATGGGCAAGAAAACAAAATGTACGCAAACAGCAAAAAGAGTGAAAATGCTATACTGTGATCTGCACTCAGTTCCCATAGACCTCTCTCTGGGTGTAGATGGCTCTCTTCATCACTAGATCTTTGGAACTGGCGTCAATCATCTCATTGTTGAAACTAGCCACATCCATCAGAGTTGATCTTCCTTTAATCTTTTTGTTCCTGTGTACAAGATCTCCTAGTTCTTCTAATTTCACTTAGCATCAGTTCATTTAAGTCTCTCCAGACTTCTCTGAAATCATCCTGATTATCATTTTGTTTTTTTTTTTTTTAATGGAAGAGTTAAAGGGAAACTAAATGGATGTTTTATTTAAAGAATCAAAAGGCATATTAGAAGGACAGCATATTATTGAAAGTAAAAAAGTCCAATTCATAGTAACAGTGTTTGTTGGTGTGAATTATTTGTCACATCCAACAATCAACCATGTATATGACATAAAATGCCAAATAAAATGTCAACCTATTAAAAAGCTCTTTTAAATAACAGCTTACACACTGTGAAAGGTAATTTTAGAACATCATTGCAAGCAAAGAACATACTTTAAAAACCACAGTACTTTTGAAATAAAGAAATCCAAAGTAATCCTGATTTTGTAAAATAAGTAAAATCAACACTCTTTTGTACTGACTTCACAAAAGTGTGTGAGAGGCTGCAATCCAAAGATCCTATCACAAACTAGACACTAAAAAACCCAGGAAAGAGCACAGGTGTTAATCACCCCTTACATTTATCTAGTAATTAATTTCTTTTCTGAGCACTTTCACATTCATTATCTCATTTGACCTTCATAGGATTTTTTTGTAATGAAAGTTACTTTATAAATAGATTTATAGTTTTCCTCACCACCAAAGCAAAAGTTTCTGCAAGCACATTTTGCTTTCATTACTTTTGCCATTATTTTATATCTGACTCTTTTCCCCCTTTTTTATTTTTATTTTTATTTTTTATGCTGAGGCAATTGAGGTTAAGTGTCTTGCCCAGGGTCACACAGCTAGGGAATGTTAAGTGTCTGAGATCAGATTTGAACTCAGGTCCTCTTGACTTCAGGGCCAGTGCTCTATCCACTATGCCATCTAGCTGTCCCTTTTTCCCCTTTTTTAATTAAAGCTTTTTATTTTTCAAAACATATGCATGGATAATTCTTCAGCATCAGCCCTTGCAAAATCTTGTGTTCCAATTTTCTCACTCTTCCCCCCAAACACTCCCCTATATGGCAAGTAGTCCAATATATGTTAAACAAGGTAGAAATATATGTTAAACCCAATATATGCATACATATTCATACAATTGTGCTGCGCAAGAAAAATCAAATCAAACCAGTAAAAAAAAAAGAGACAAGCAAAATAAAATGCAAGCAAACAATAACAAAAAGTGTGAAAATGGTATGTTGCGAACCACATTCAGTTCCCACAATCCTCTCTCTGGGTGTAGATGGCTCTATTCATCACTGAACAATTGGAACTGGATTGAATCATCTCATTGTTGAAGAGAGCCACGTCCATCAGAATTGATCATCTTATAATCTTGTTGTTGCCATGTATAATGATCTCTTAATTCTGCTCATTTCACTTAGCATCAGTTCATGTAAGTCTCTCCAGGTCTCACTAAAATCATCCTGCTGGTCTTTTCTTACAGAAAAATAATATTCCATAACATTCATAGACGATAATTTATTTAGTCATTCTACAACTGATGGGTATCCACTCAGTTTCCAGTTTCTTGCCACTACAAAAAGGGCTGCCACAAACAGTTTTGCACACGTTGGTCCTTTTCCCTCCTTTAAGATCTTAAGCCCAGTAGAAACACTGCTGCATCAATGGGTATGCACATTTTGATAGCACTTTGGACATAGTTCAAAATTGCTCTCCTGAATGGTTTGATCAGTTCAAAACTCCAGCAATTATGTCCCAGTTTTCCCAAATCCCTTCTGACCTTCATTATTTTATTTTCCTGTAATCTTAGATCATCTAAAAGGTTTGTAGTGATATCTCAGTCATATTCATTTGCATTTCTCTAATCCATAGCTATTTAGAGCACCTTTTCATATGACTAGAAATGGTTTCAATTTCTTCAACTGAAAATTGTGTCTTCATATCTTTCAACCATTTATCAATTGGAGAATAGCTTGAATTCTTATAAATTTGAGTCAATTCTCTATATATTTTAGAAATGAGACCTTTATCTGAGCCTTGAATGTAAAAAATGTTTTCCCAGTTTATTGCTCTCATTCTAATCTTGTCTGCATTGGTTTTGTTTGTACAAAAACTTAATATAATCAAAATTCTGTTTTGTGTTCAATAATGTACTCTATGTAGCAATTTAGAATTTGTAAAAATGCTATAAAACCGTGTATACCTTTTGACCTAACAATACTATTCCTGGATCTGCAAGGGAAAAGAGATAATCAAGAACATAACTATATGTACAAAAATATTGATTGCAGATTTTTCCCTCAGGCCAAAGAAATGGAATTTGAGGGGATATCCATCAGTGGGAGAACTGCTGAACAAATTATGGTATGTGATCATGATGGTATCCTATTGTGCTATAAGAAATGGTGATGAGCAGCACTCTTTCCAGAAAAACATGACAAAACTTCTATTATTTCATGCGAAGTGACATGCAGTAATTACAAAATAACCACAATACTGTGAGATTATCATTCATAAATAACTTGGTTATTTTCAACAGTGCGAGGATCCAAGACAATTCTAAAGGTCTTATGATGAAAAATGTATCCATCCCCAGGGAAGGAACTGATAGTATCTGAATACACATTGAAGGATACTTTTCATTGTATTTTTCTTGAGATATTTTTGGTGCTGTCTGTGTTTAATTTTAGACCTTGACTTTTATGGAAATGTTTCACATCCCTTCACAAGTGCATTCTCATTGGGGTGGGGGGAAGAAGGAGTGAGGGGAAGAAGGAGTGAGGAAGGGAAAAAATCGGAAACTCAGAGTTATTAAAAACAAATGTTAACTGTTCTACTTGTAATTGGGGAAAACAAAACTTTACATAACATTACTAATAAAGGAAGACCCTAGAGCTGTGTAGAAGTTTGGAAGTAGAAACACAGGATTTAACAGAAGACAGCTCATGTTCCCAAGTGGAAGCTTGTCTAAATACACTTTGGGGGCTACAGTTTCATCACTGAGATACTCCCCAGCATCATTAAGACAACACAGAGACCTAAGGTCAGTAATAATTTGGAAGGAGGGCCCCAACAGAGGAGGAGGGGCACATTTTGCTGAACCGGGCATTTCTCCTTGCTGTATAGAAGACCTCAAAGGAAAAACCCTGGGGAGAGAGACAGGACCAGTGTAGAAGAAAGAAGAGTTGTGATGACTTTCATGGGTCCAGCCTATCCTGGAAGCCTTTCATAAGTGCTATCTGTGCATATGCCAGGAATTGTAATTAACTACAACTCCTTTGTTTTTTATAGTTTTCTCCAGGTAATTATAAAGTGTATTTGTTATTATTAGCCTGATTGCTCACATGTAAACACAAAGTCCTTTACCTTTTCTTTATGGAGAATTACAAACCAAATTCTGATTTCCCCTGAGAAAATCTCAGTTTAGTGGCAAAAGATACACTGGGAGGCTGAACTGAATTCTAGAAAAAGCTTTAGTTTCTATGGAATCAGAAGACCTGGGTTCAAATGCTGCCTCTGATACTTAGCAGTGTTACCCTGGACAACCATTTAACCTTGTTTGGTCTCAGTTTCTTTTCCTTGGTTAGGAGGACATCAGCAAGCTCATCAGAGTGCCTGGGATGATGTTTCTTCCCTTCCTTGATTCATGTACCATAGCACATCTGCTTCCTCTTGCTCATATTCTTGTACGGTAGATATCTCTGTTTCTCTTCCTCTGGCTGTCTCTGTATTTTTAACTGTCTTTGTTTTGTTCTGTCTCTCAATATATACAGAATACACAGTGCCCGTGTGTATATATGTAGGTATCTCCTGATATTTTATAGTCCTTGATGATTTAGGTCTGCTCCTAGCTGGCAGTTCAGGACAAAGATAGGAAAAAGCTGACCTCTCCTCCCAATGGATCATAATGAATTCCTAATAAAAAGGTAATTTGAATGCCTACAAGTCAGGATTCCAGGTTTTCTTGATAATGACCAGTCACCATGGCAACCAATGATTGGAATTAGCCTCTGCTTCCAAATTGGACACTCAAATTTGCCTCTAGAAAGACTATACGGGACCAAAAGTGGGGTGGCTGATTTGATCTGCATTTCCACTAGATGAAATGTGAATCCACATCCCATTCCCTGGTCTTTGAGCAAGTCAAAGGCAAGCATCCTAGAACCCAATAGTTGGCTTTTTTTGGCACAAGGGCTTCAATACCTGTTTGCACTTTCTCATTTACAATGATTAAAAGATTCAAGTCAACAATAATTTTCAATGATTGAGCAAAACCAATGAGCATCAATCACTGTTTCAATTGCAGAAGTTAAACTCTGCTGGGCTACTGGAACTATATTTATACCATGGTGCAAGGAAAATATTCCTTTTTATATTTTTTTTT
>JAJPUD010009278.1:26864-46267 GCA_023553655.1 Myrmecobius fasciatus | reverse complement strand
CTAATAGTTTTTT
This sequence comes from Myrmecobius fasciatus, assembly GCA_023553655.1. Classification (NCBI taxonomy): domain Eukaryota; kingdom Metazoa; phylum Chordata; class Mammalia; order Dasyuromorphia; family Myrmecobiidae; genus Myrmecobius; species Myrmecobius fasciatus. The sequence continues at coordinate 46,254 of JAJPUD010009278.1, read as the reverse complement.
AGTTGATTCTCTAGGGTTCTCTAAGTAGACCATCATATCATCTGCAAAGAGTGATAATTTGGTTTCCTCATGACCTACTCTAATTCCTTTAATCTCTCTTTCTTGTCTTATTGCCAAGGCTAGCATTTCTAATACAATATTGAACAGTAATGGTGATAGTGGACAACCTTGTTTCACCCCTGATCTTATTGGGAATGGTTCCAGTTTATCACCATTACATATGATGCGAGCTGATGGTTTTAAATAGATGCTACCGACTATTTTAAGGAAAAGTCCATTAATTCCTATACTCTCTAATGTTTTTAATAGGAATGGATGTTGAATTTTATCAAATGCTTTTTCTGCATCTATTGAGATTATCATATGGTTTTTGTTAGTTTGGTTATTAATATAGTCAATTATGTTAATAGTTTTCCTAATATTGAACCATCCCTGCATTCCTGGTATAAATCCTACTTGGTCATGGTGTATTATTCTAGGAATGATTTTCTGTAATCTCTTTGCTAATATTTTATTTAAGATTTTTGCATCAATATTCATTAAGGAGATTGGTCTATAATTTTCTTTCTCTGTTTTTGTTTTACCTGGTTTAGGTATCAGTACCATGTCTGTATCATAAAAAGAGTTTGGTAGGAGTCCTTCATTTCCTATTTTTTCAAATAGTTTATATAATATTGGAGTTAACTGTTCTTTAAATGTTTGGTAGAATTCACATGTAAATCCATCTGGTCCTGGGGATTTTTTCTTAGGGAGTTGATTAATGACTTGTTCTATTTCTTTTTCTGAAATGGGACTATTTTAAGTAATTTATTTCCTCTTCTGTTAATCTGGGCAATCTATATTTTTGTAGATATTCCTCCATTTCACTTAGGTTATCAAATTTATTGGCATACAGTTGGGCAAAGTAACTCCTGATTATTGCTCTAATTTCCTCTTCATTGGTGGAAAGTTCTCCCTTTTCATTTTTGAGACTAACAATTTGATTTTCCTCTTTCCTTTTTCTAATTAAATTAACTAGAGGTTTATCTATTTTGTTGGTTTTTTCATAAAACCAACTTTTAGTTTTATTTATTAATTCAATAGTTTTTTTACTTTCAATTTTACTAATCTCTCCTTTTATTTTTAGGATTTCAAGTTTGGTATTTGATTGGGGGTTTTTAATTTGTTCTTTCTCTAGCTTTTTTAGTTGCAAGCCCAATTCATTGATTTTCTCTTTTTCTATTTTATGCAAATAAGCGTCTAGAGATATAAAATTTCCCCTTATTACCGCTTTGGCTGTAGAAAATATTCCTTTTTGCTTATATTTTTCAGTTATTATTAAAACTCAATTTAGGATTAAGTAGACTATATTTTTCCCTTACAAAATCCAGCTTTTACCTGAGGTCATATGGTTGGAAGAAAAATTTGGTCTTAATTTGCTTTGAAGAATCAAAGATCCTAGGTAAGTGCATTGATTACTTGACCTCAGTTGCACTCCTAATTGGGAATATCTCTTGCACAAACTGTGTGAGTCTAGGGAAATACCCTTGAGCTATGACAATCAGTGTATATATATATACACAAATATCTCTGTGTCTCTCTGTCTCTTTCTTTTCTCTGTCTCTGTCTGTCTCTGTCTCCTGCTCCCTATCTAGATAATTAAATGGGACCAAAGAAAAGAAAAATGGAGAAGGGTGGAAGAGTTTCTAGGTGGTCTCTTCTCTCCCCAGTGCTGAGGCTAAGCCAAGGATTAAAGGAAGGAAGGATAATGATTTCCACCTGAGGAGGAGAGGGAGAGATTTTACCCAAAGGCTTCTCTCTGCTGCTCTTTAAGGAGCCCCACTCCATGAACCCCCTAGTTCCAGTCCTCCTCTCTCTCCTCCACTTCTTTTTTTTTCCTTTCTTCTTGCTATTTCTTTTCCTCTTCTTTTTCCCTTCCTCCTCCTTCTCCCATTCCTTCTCTTTTGCCTGTTTTGATTTCCTTTGGTCTAGAGCTCAAAGGGCTTACATGAGAAAGGAGCGTGGTTAGTCTCCAACCAGAGTAGAGGGAGTAGATAGAAGAAAGGAAAGCATGCTCTGTTGTGTTAGGGCCAGAGCAATGGAAAGCCCCCTCCCCCAATATTTTTCTTAGTTTCCGTTGGAGAGGAAATGCTGGATCCTAAACCTGGGCCCTGAACTAGTTTATGAAAATTGCTGTTGCTGAGTTTTTAAATGGTGGGTGTAGTAGGCAGAGAGAACCTAAGGCATTTTAAAAATTGATCCCTGGGTCAGGCAGGGAGATGGCTCTGATCCAGATCAATTTAAGTCCATGGTCCCTCTGGGGAGCTCATGGGCAGCCTCACTTTGCCATGTGCTGTCAGAAATCCCAGTCATGTCCCTGAGGTTAAATTTCCCCTGTAAAACTTCTTAGAGTCTATACCATGCTTCCTGCCATCTTTTTGATCAGTCCAACAGGACATCTTGTGTCATGGTGTCTTCCCCCTTACTCCTTCCCCATGCTACTTGGTGTCCTTCCGAACCCCATTACTCCTTCTGATAACTTTTGGGGTACTAAGCTCCTTTTAGGATTTAGCCTGCCAGTTAAGGGCATGCTCAGACCTCCCAGGGTCCTCCCTTCCTAATGGGTATTTGGAATTCCACTAAGCAGCTCATCCTTTCCATGCTCTCCCACTCTGTTTCATATTTCTCACTCCTGGCGTCTATTGTATCCCTTCATTTTGTTTGTAACCGCTTCTCCTAAATGAATCTACCATTTGCAAAGAGAATGGTCATTATGAACTCTTCACCTGACAAACCCCAACATCTGGGGCTTCTTCTAAAGCACAACCCTTGCTGCCACATCATTGGCCACATCAGCCACATCACTAACATAAACAGTTTCTCAAATTACTAATGTAAGTATGTTTAGACTTGCTGGACCCCCAGAAAGTACTAGCTTGCCCAGTAAACTGATCCTTGAACCCAGGTAACCAAGTTGCTGTTTTGATCAGCTCTGTTTTAACAGACCCTGTGCCTAGGCTACTATCTGAAGAAAACTCTGTTTTTAGCAACCTTAGTATTCCTAACATAGCTTAGAGCCAGCATAAGCTTCCCCCCCCCCTCCCGTCCCTAATTGCCAGTTAGTTCCTCAGGCTATTTGCCCCACCTACTTTGGATTGCAACCTTTGATTAAAGAGAATCCTGGGTGGGAGTTCTCATTCAGACTCTGCAGCATAAATAACCCTCCTGCAGCACCCCCACCCAGACCTTTGAGCTTCGGTGGGTGTCAGCCTCATTAGGGAAAATCAGGAGGGGTACAGCAGGGAGGAAGATCGGCTGTCCTGGGTTCTCCCTAAGGGAAGAGCACAGTAGCTGGAGCAGCTGAAGACCCCTAACCCCTGAGTAAGATCTGCAAAGAGAAAGAAATCAGTGGTTTGGGTGACTTTTTGCCTCTTTACTCTAGGCAGAAGACAAGAACAGGCCAGTTTCTGGGAGGAAAAGGGGCACCTTGGCATGCATACATGTCTGCCCTGACCAAGCCTGGCCTGGAGGAAAGGAGGCAATTGCTGCTGGAAGGTTCACCCCCCTCACATTTAGCAAATTTGAGGCAGAAGTTTGGAAACCTCCAGCCCATGGCACTCCCTGTGTGGAGCAATATCCAGGCATCCGGTCCTCCTGAGGGGGCACAGGTATCTATCCAAAAGCCCCTGGAGGCTGAGAAGGAAGTCTTTTGATCAGACAGCTACAGGGATAGGGACTGGATACCAGACTGTGGGGGATTCCCAGAAAAGGAAATCCCTCCAATGACACCTTTACTGCCTATGAATGGGAACATCATTCCTAAACTCAGAAACTTTGAGGAAGAGCAGGAATTGATAAAACAAAATCGGAGGTAAGAAGTTCCTCTTTTATTCAATTTTGAGCCCAATTGCTTTAGAATATAAACCATTTGTTGATCACCTATTCAGTGTTCACTGTGATGTGATGCTATTCAGAGGAGTGGAGGGATAAGAATGAGAAAGCATGGAGATTAGGGGCCACAGCATCCCTGGGGAGAGTTCCAGAATTGATGGGCTGCCTCGGTTGTTCCTTTTTCATTTCATTCCCTTGAAATCACACAGGGAAGTTCCACCAAGTTAGACAGCCCTTGGGGATAACAACATTGAATTTGTGGGATACAGAATGTGGAAGGGGACATTGCCAAACAGGGTATGTATGACAGCGCTTAGTAGGGTTCTTTGCATATGGTGAGTGGTTAATAAATGCTTTTTTACTCATGACTAGCAGTACTGAGCACTCCTTGAAGAGATGATAGCTTTGGGGTTGTTAAATAATCAAAAGCCTTCACCATATTTTAAATATCTAAAGGCAACGTCGAAAACATAAAGAAAAGTATAATGAAAGCTTGAGAACCTGGAGTTGCCTTGGCAACCATTTGCATGACTGCTTTGCAGATTATGAGAATAGTGCCTGGTGAGTATCTTTCAGGACATGCTCTGATTGCTTCAGGAGCTCTAGAGACTGTTTTAGATAATGGAACATTTTTTACAGGTGACTGAGGGGGAAAATGGGGACAGCATGCTCTAGCAAAGTGAATATATCACCATGACCTTGTCCATCATCTCCCCACTGGCCCACATGGAGACAGCCTGATGCCCTGAACCCCAGAGCCTTTGAAAGAAGAGGCTTCTCAAGTTATTATAGTTGCTTCCAAACAACCCCCCAGACATCATAAAGGGGAGTAATCATTGGAAAGAAAGAGCCCACCTTCCTCATCTCTACAGCAGCAACTGCAGACCAACTGTCCCAATGCACACAAAAGCACACAAGAGTCCGCCCAGTGTCAGAATTCTCCAGAACATCCAGCCTGCTTCCAGCCCACCTCCCACAGACCTCCACTGGGGAAGCACCTCCTGCAACAAAGGGATCAGCCAACTGCACTCAATTGCCAGCCAGTTACCACTCACAGAGCAGAAAAACCAGACTAGCTGAGGAAGCAAAGTAACCTGAGGGAGGGACAGAAAACGGAGACTTGATCAAGACTCATGATTTCACAAAAACTGCTGGGAAAACTGGAATATAGTTATGGCAGACACTCTTCACTGACCAATCATATACCAAGATAAACACAAAATGGATATGTGATTTTGATATAAAATGTAATGTCATAAGGAAATTAAGAATGCAAGTAAGAGTTTACCTTTCATATCCGTAGGTAAATGTGAGGGTCTGGTGTGGTTTCTTATTAGGAATCGCTAATTGTCTGAGGAGAAGAGATAGTCTTTTATAATATCAAAGACTGGAAGGGCATCAGTAGACTCTGGATGAAGCCTGGATAGCAGATCAACCACATCCGTTCAAGCAAAGAAAACAGGAACGTGTTGATAAAGTGGGGGGAAGGAGAAGGAGATTGTGGATATCTGCCATTTGTTCAAACCATTTAAAAACCCTCAATCATTGCAAAGGCACTAAACACTCAGTAGTGGACCGCCTGCTTCTCGATTCTAATAAAACTTCTTATCTTTGCTTTGACAGATCTCTGTCGATTTTTTTTTTATTTAGTAATTTTATCCCACACATAAAGGAACAATTTATGACCAAACTGTCAACAGAACATTATGAAATGCAAAATACATAATTTTGATTGTATTGAATTTAAAAGGTTTTTCACAAATCAAGACATTGCAACAAGTTTAGAACAAAGGCAGAAAGCTGGAAAACTTTACCTAAAAGAGGCCTCATTTCTAAAAGTATATAGAGAAATGAGTCAAATTGATGAGAATGCAGTTCATTCCCATACTGGTAAATAGTCAAAGATATGCAGTTTTCAAATGAAGAAATTAAAGGTATCTCTATTCATATGAAAAAATGCTCTAAATCATGATTGATTAGAAAAATGAAAATTAACCAATTTTGAGGTATCATGACATCCACCAGATTGACTAATGCAACAGAAAAGAAAATGTGTTGGAGAGAACATGGGAAAATTGGTACCCTAATATATTATTGGTGGAATTGTGAAGTGACTTGCCCTTTCTGGAAAGCAATTTTAACTATGCTCAAAGGACAAAACTGACCATTCCCTTTGATCCAACAATCCCAGAGATCATAAAAAATGGGAAATGAGAAATACAAAACAGTCTTTGTTTCCACAAAATATGTGATAATGTTCTCCAACAGGAGAAATTAAGCAAAAGAAAATGTCAGAGCATTATCTGGCCTTTGTGATTGTACACCCTTGTGTAACCCTCAATCAGCAGAGGAATTGAGTAAAAGAGGATACAACTGGTTCTTTCTTACTTTTCGGCTAGGAGTCAGTTAAAGAGAGAAAAGGTTAAGCCTTGACTGGAATGGTCATATTCATGCTTATGAATATTGACGTCTCCTGTGGGAAGAATGAGGACTCATTTTAATTGTGATGGAATGTGAGGTAGGTGTAGCTAACAGACGGCAAATAAGTAATAGGTGAATCACGAAGTTGTGCACTTTATAGTACTTTGTCTATGGGGAAACAGAGGAGAGACTTAGCAGCTGGGACAGGTATAAAAGGGATTGCCCTTGCTTCTGTAAATGTGCCTCTACTCTAGTTATTCATTTCTGTTGTATAAAGATTTTTGATTTCACCCTTCCAAGTCCAGGAGAGTAAATTCTCCCCAAAAGGATTCACATATAAGAAATGTTTATATCAACTCTGTATGGGCAGAGAATTAGAAATGGAGAAGATGCCCATTAATTGGGGAATGACTGAACATTTAAATGTTCTTTTTCTGGTTCTGCCTGTATCTTTTTTTGTTCTCTCTCAATGTATAATACTCACAGTTTCTGTGTGTACATGTGGGGTAACTTCCAACCCCTGATGATATAGATCTGCTTTCAGCTGGCAGGCCAGGACAAAGCCAGAAGGAAACCTTCCCCTTCTCCCACCTGTGGATCATAATGAAGTCCTGGTGAAGAAGTAGCTTAACTATCTGGTACTCAGGATTCCAGATATCCTTGGAAACAACCAGTCACCATGACAACCAGTGATTAGAACAAGCTGCTTTAGCCTTATTGGATGCTCAATTATTTTGCCTCTAGAGAGATTATACTCCTTCAAAGTTGGGGTGGTTGATTTAATCTGGATGTTCACTGGAAAAGGGGAGATTCCCTTTGGACAAGCCAGGGGCAAGTATCCTGAGCCCAGTGGTTGGACTTTCTGGCACAGTGCGGAGGTCCAGCCTCCGCGGGGAACTAGGTTCTTGAATGGAGGGTTGGAGTCAGCGAAGTGGAACAAGAGACAGCACACTCTATGGCGTGGTCATCAAGTTTGATTTATTGGCAAAAGCTTGTTCAAATTATTCAAGAAAGCTTGTGATTTTTATAGTCTTACAAAGTTAGGGTTGATTAGAGATAGGACAATTATTTGGCTAGGATTACAAGATTTTCTTGGGGCCCAGAAATTCCCAGGCCCCCAGGTTCAATGCTTCTTAGGGAAAAAAAGAATGAACAGAATAAATTCATCAAACAATATAACAATAGTGAAACTTTAACTAAAGGTAAATGTACATTGTGGTCATCACGTCATATCTGGCAGAACATGAGCTTCTCTAAAAATGTCACATTTACTTATTCCAAGACTTATACAATGCTTTTTATTTTTTTAACATGGTCATAAGATTTTTTAGAATAGAAACATTTTTTCTCAAGAACTTATTTCCCTCAGCCCACTTATTAATCACTCATACAATAGCTTGTTTTTGTGTAGGGGTCAGTAAACCATGCAGTGGCCTACTTCTCTTACTTTTTTCCTATGACTTACTTGCTACCAATGTGTCCATCGATCACTGATGTTTCCTGTTCTTTTCACCATATCATTATTTATGTAAGCTCTGCATAGGGGAGTGAAGAACCAGGTTGATTGAATTTGGAATTGTTTCAAAGAAGAGGGAGTAACTGGAGATTTCTTTTGGAGTTTTTGGGGAAAGCGATCAATTTCCCAAGTTTCCCAGTCTCTGTTTGTTTCGTACTTTGCTGATAGAGAAACCTTTCATGTTTGGCAGAAAGTACAAAGGGGCTTTTTTGGGGGTGAAGGGCTTCGTGCTCACCTCATTGTGATGGATGGGTATATACATACAGCTATGCTAAGAATTCCTAGGACAGAAATTAAGCAAATAATCATTAACCAAATGTATCCCTGAATGCTTAGTTCTGTAGGGGCTTCTTCATGTTGCCTTGCACATGAGGGTCAAGACCCTGTGGAGACCTTGTCATTCCATGAAGGGTTCTTGGCCTTGCACACATGGGGGGAGGTGGGGGTCAGGCCCTGTGGAGACCTTGTCATTCCATGCAGGGTACTTGGCTCCCAGCATGCTCATGGTGCCTTGCACACATTGGTGGGGGTCAGGCCCTGTGGAGACCTTGTCATTCGATGCAGGGTCCTTGACTCCCAGCATGCTCCCAGCATGCTCCCAGCAGCACAGGGAGATTTAATGTCTTTTTGTTTAACATTAACATTGACTAATTGATTCAACTCAGCAATAGTTTGCAATGATTGACCCAAACTGCAAAAATCAGTCTCTCATACAATAGCAGGGGGTAAACTGTGATTTATTTGTATTCCTTTGCACTATCTCTTGCACTTTGCACAGGAAAAATGTCTTGATTTTGCTTTTTTTAGTAATCCCTCCAGGTTTAGCAATCCCTCCACTTACCCCTTTTAGATCCCAGGTTCTGCCCAAAATCAGATGGTGGGAGGAAGAATTTGGTCTTTAGCTTTGAAGGATCAAGGATCTTGAGCAAAGGTAGTAACTGACTTCACCCTCCACTCCCTAACTGTGAAGGTTTCTAAAACAAATTGTGTGAGCTTAAGCAAATACCTTCTAGCAATGACTGTATTGTGTGTATTGTTCTCTCTATGCTGAAGATCCTTCTAATGTGGCTAGTCTATTTATAATCAGAGAAGAGCCTGGCACAGGGACATCCTGGGTTCCCAATTCTCTTTAAGGGCTGGCATTTTGTGGTGCTAACTCGACGCTCCAAACCTGATATTTTGTTTTCCAAGGACCTTCCAGTTGGGATTTTCCGTTTTCTCTTGTGTCTCAGTTCACCCAGATCTCACATTCTATGAGCTATTAACTAAGATAATACCTATGTTAGTTATTATAACTAAGAATAACTTTCCATAATAACAAATAATCATATTAAATTCATTATAATTTATAATAACAGTTATTCACCTTCTAAGTTCACCAGTATGCCTGGGGTGGTGTTTGTCCCCTTCCCTGATGCATGTCCCATAGCAATAGCTGCTTGTTTTCTGTATATTTTTGAGCACATTAGTCTGCAGTTGGCATCTATCTTTCTGTTTCTATGTTTGTCTCTGCCTCTGTCCATTTCTGCTCTCTGCATCTCTAGGTCTCTTTTTTGTTCTGTCTCTCCATATATCAGACATATGCCTAATTTGCATATGTGTAGAAGTGTGGGTAACTCCTCATATTTGGTAGCCCCTAATCATATAGATCTACTCTGAGCTGGCAGTTGAGGACAAAGCTGGAGTGTCCTCCCCTCCTCCCACCTAGACATCATGTAGCAGGCCTGAAAAGGAGGTAGGCTGAGTGGCAGCAACTCAAGATGCCAGGTATCCTTGGTAACAACCAGTTACCATGGCAACTAGCTGCTGTTTCCTTGCAGAACACTAAAATGGGCCTTTAAGAAATTTATATTTCACCAAAGGTGGGGGGTTGACTTGATCTTGACTTTCATTAGAAATGGTGTGACACCCCCATCTCACTTTCTACACTTTCATCAAGCCAGGAGCAAGTATACTGGGGCCCACTGGTTTGGCATTTTGCCACAGGGTCTTCAATGCCTTATTTATCCTTTCAAATCCCTTCAAAGTTACATTGACTACATGATTCACTTCAACAGTCACTTGCAGTGATTACACCAAACTGACTAGCATCAGGCACTCATGGAAGGGAAAGCTACATCGATTTGTTTGGGTTAGCTGGCAAAGGAAAAATTTCTTTTTGTTTTCTTACTCAAGTATTATTAAAAATCACAGGGAGGAAGTTTACTCCTGCAGGAGGTTGACTAAATTTATACCATTCACACCCCTGGTCACTGTCACTAGAGGTCAGACCGTGGGAGGAAATGTCTGTTCTCAATTAGCTTTCAAGTGTCAAAAACCATAGACAACTAGAACAGTAGACTTGATCTCAGAGTCACTGCGTAACTTGGAAGATGTCTAGCACAAAGTGTGTGAGCTTAGGTATATACCCTTCCAATAATGATATTCAGAGTTCTGAAGATCCTCCCAGCTCTGTCTGTCTCTATGCTGAAGACCCTTCTAGTGTGGCCTGGCTTTCTATAATCAGAGCTGCCCCTGGAACAGTCACATTCTGGGCTCCAAAGTCCATTTCACTTCTGGCGTTCTGTGATGCTAACATGACCCTCCCAAACTCTGACATTTGTGTGCCTGGGTCCCTTCCAGCTCTGACATTTCATGTCTCTTTTCTCTGGGAGCTCTCGATCTCACATTGTAAGGATGAGCCCACGTCTGACATTCTATGATCCGTGAAGAAGCGTACCCCCTTACATCCATGAGCTCATTTGTAAAAGTGAGCTGAAGGCTAGTAGAATGCCCTCAGTCTGCATGGTTCCCTCATCTGTAGCTTTAAGGAATTTCATTTAAAAGAAACATGATGGGTGAGGAAAATTCCTAGCATTTAATCCGAAGTTGGGCTCACTACTTAAACTGTCATTTTTATCTGTCTCCATGGTATCTCTGACATCTCTCTGGCTGAGGTCAAATTCATATTATTAGAAACGTTCTTGTAACTAAAAAGCAGATTACTACAGTGTCCATAACTACATGGATATTAAGAGTATAATTTGGGGAAGGAGGAGACTTCTCCTTAGTACTTGTCTTAGGCCTTGAATAAACTTATGGCACCAGTCTGGTCTTCTACTCTGAGATGCTCCTAGAACCAGAGAATGATAGAAATGAAAGATAGAGAATCTTTCAGAGAATCTCTCTTTCTTTGATAGTTACATTATTATTGATAGTCAGAGAAGAGCCTGGCACAGTGACATCTGGGTTCCCAATTCTCTTTAGGGGCTGGCATTTTGTGGTGCTAACTCGATGCTCCAAACCTCTGATATTTTGTGTTTCTGGGACCTTCCAGTTGTGATCTTTCATTTTCTCTTATCTCTTGGTTCACCCAGATCTTTCCTTGAAGGAAGCAGCTAGGCAGGGAAGCTACACACTTTTATAGAAAGATCCTCTCAGTTCTAACATCTGTGTTCTAAAAGACCCTTTCCCAAGTCCAACCCTCCTTGGATGAGTACCAGAGAATAATGGAATAATATAGAATATAGGAATATATCCATCAAACAAGAAATATTTTCTATCTAAAATCATCAGCAAGCATTATTTGCAAGGGGGAGATGAGCTAAAAGCCTTCCAAGAAAGATCATGCATGAAGCAAGAATGACGATTATCACCTCTCTTATTCTATATTGTACTAGAAGTGTTATCTCTAGCAGTAAGTGAAGAAAAAAAGAAATTGAAGATAGTAGAATAAACAATGACAAAGTCTTCACTCTTTGCAGATAGTGTACGTAGATTATCCTAGAGTACACACTAAAAACTAGTTGAAATAACTGACAACTTTAGCATAGTTGCAGAATATAAAATAAACCAACATAAATCTTTAACATTTTTACATATAACCAACAAAACTCAGCAGCAACAGATAGAAAAATTTCATTTAAAAAAGCAGTTGATGATATAACATAGTTGGGTATCTACCTGCCAAGACAAACTCAGGAACTATACGAACACAAAATACTTTTCATACGAATAAAGTAAGATTATAAGCAATTCAAAATGTATCATTTGCTCATGGATAGGCTGCACCAATATAATAAAAATGACCATTCAACCTGCTTTAATTATTAAGGGCCAAAGTAATCAAACTATCACAATATTTTTTTTCAGAGACTCAGAAAGAAAGCCATAAAAAATACACCTGGAAGAAAAAAAAATTTCAAGAATGTCAAAGGAATATAAATAATGAAAAGCAAGGAGACCAAACAATATCAGATCTTAAGTTCTATTTTAAAGTGTTAATCATCCAAATTATCAGTTAGTTTTAGAATTAGAGTACAGAATCAGTTAAATAGATTAGGGTACACAAGACACATTACAAAATGACAACAGACATCTAGTGTTTGATAAATCTTAAGACTCCAACTTTGGAGATAAATTCAATATTTATCAAAAACTTTTGGGTACAATGAAGAACATAATGTCAGAAACTAAGGTTGGACCACTATCTTACACTGTATACGAGAAGGTCAAAATGGGTACTTAATGTAGACTTAAAAGATGATTCCATAAAGAAATTAGAAGAGCATGGAATTGTTCACCAATCAGATCTATGGAGCAGGGAATAATTTAAGAACAAAAAAAGAGAGAGCTTCATGACATGTAAATTCATTAATTTTGGATATATTAAATGAAAACCTTTTTGCACATACACATTCACAAAACCACACCAAACACGATCAGAAGAAAGTAGAAACTTAGGAAATGATTTGACACCAAATATCAGCAAAAATGCAACAACAATTTTACAGACATTTCTCATGTATGTGGCTAACTAAATCAAATTTGTAAAAATACAATCATTTCTCAATGCAAATAGGCAAAGGATATGAACAGGGAATTTTCAGATGAAGAAAGCAAAGCTGTACATAATGAAATGAAGAACAGCACTAAAAGCCATTATTGATTAGGGAAATGTAAATTAAAAGAACTCTGAAATACTGCCTCATACCTATTAGAGTAATCAATGTGACAGAAAAGGAACATGATAAATGTTGGAGGGGATGTGGGAAAACTGGCACTCTACTGCACTTTCCAAACATGCTGTACAACAATTGGAACTATGCCAAAAGGGCAATTATAATGCGTATACTTTTTGATCCAGTAGAATACTTTACAATAACTGCAATATTTTCTGATTATCTATCATGATAAACTTAGCTATTCTCAGTGATACAATAATTCAAGTCAATTCTGTGGGATTCATAGTAAAAGTGTGGTCCATCAACAAAGAAAGAAGTGGTAGAGTTTTTCTGTGTTTTCTTTCACAGAATGATTTATGTGAAAATGTGTTTTCGCTACTGCAAATGCATAACCTCTGTCAAATTGCTGGTCTTCTCAAAGTGGGGGGAGGAGAGGAAAAGAGAGAATATGAAATTCCAAATTTTGAGTTGAAAAAGAATATTTAAAAATGGCATGTAATTGGGAAAAAATAAAGTATTAAGGTTTTTTTTTTCCTCTTTGGTAAAATTGAGAGGTTGATCAATTGGAAAAACTTAGGTATATAATTCAGAAGCAAACACAAAATAGTGTTTAATAAATCTAACAGTTGGCTCAGGCTAGTGGGAAAAGTGCAGAGAATGTGGTAGGAGAGTACTTAGTGTTTGGTTAAAAAAAAGATAGGATTAGGGAAAACCATTTTGCCGGAAATTTGACAGGACATGAATACACCATACACCCTAAAAAGTTAAACTACAAAAAGATACATGAATTAAGTGTAAAGGGGGCATCAATAGCAAATTAGAGGAGTAAAGAGGAAATTACTTTTCACATATGTGGATAGGGTAAGAGGTCATGACAGAAGTAGTAGAGAAGATCACAGAAAATTAACCAGACAATTGTGCTTCTACAAAGCTGAAATGTTTTTGTCCAATCAGGTCAAATGCAGTTAAAACAAGAAGGGTAACAGTTAAATGAGGAATAACATCTTTGCAGGAAAGTTCTCTAAGGACTGGTACAAATGCAAGATATGGAAGAAATAATTCCAATTTCCAAGATTCAGAAGAAGCTTTCAAAGGATGAAATCCAAGCTATCAAGGGCCATATAACAAATGCTCCAAATCCCTAATAATGAGAGAAGGGAACATTAAAAACCATTCTCTTCTTACAGTCTGTAAATCATAGAAATCCACAGGGTTAGGGATAGTCCCTCCTTTTATTACAAAATTAGGTACATGAAAATGCCCCATTTGCCAGGTGCAGATTGAAACCAGAAACAAAACTACATTAAAGAACACCAAACAAAAGAGAAGACTTGGAGAATGGAATGGAATAGATCCTAGACTCTCTCCTCTGTCTCCAGCCCCAAGATGAAGGATGGGAACATCCTCCTGAGGAGGAGAGGGAGGGAATGTCCCCAAAGGCTCCTCCCTGCTGGCCTCTACCCCTCACCCCATTTACTATTTTCCAAATGCTAAGCCCAAACATCCAGACAGGCCTGGGCAAGCAGAAAGCACCAAGGAGGAACAGCCCTGGAGGAGCAGGCCTACATAGGTAAACATGTGTACACAAACACCCATTCATACACACGTATGTAATACCACCTAAAACACAAGAGCCATACAAACGGTATTAATATTCCATGGCAACCCCCATCCATGTACACAGACTTCCTCTCAGGAAGTAAAAGAAGCCAACTGGGGAGGGGTTTCAAGGGAAGGTTGAAGATGGGTCTGAAGAGAATATAATTGGGGAATGGGGGAGGTGGGGCAGGAGGAGGAGAATCAGGAGCAAGGAAAGGGGTGGGGAGAGCAGGGCTTACTTCACACATGTCCAGGCAAGTAAGTGCATGAACTTCTGGGATCTGTCAGGCTAGAGTGGGGGGGTCTTTGTGATGGGTTATGGGAAGAAGAGAGGGCTGGGGACAGATAAATTTCCAGCTGCACTCACACTTCCTCCAGAATAAGAGGGAAAGAGGCAGAGCCAAGATGGCGGATTGAAGACATGACTCTGCGTCCTCCTCTGACCTTCTCTCAAATCATCAGTAAAATAAGCCTCTGAACTGATCTTTAAGTCAACAAACCCAGAAATATTTGGACTAAGAAATTCTGCTTACTGAAGTTACCTTTGAAGAACTTCATGAAGGTCTGTTTCAGTCGGGCAGAGGGGGCAAGCAGTGGGAGTGAGCAGTTTGTCCTGAGTCCGGGAGAGATAGGAAACTGGGCGAGGCTCAGCTTGGCAGAAACTCAAAACAGCTGGTGAGAGTTTCTGAGGCACTCGGGACACTCTGCCCTGATTGTGGACAGGTGCTCGGGCAGATCTGCCTTTTGTAAAAGGTGGGTTAGAAAAACCTCTGCAAACGTAAAGTCCTAGCCCGACTGGCCTAGCACCAGAAGTTAGTTAGCGGGATTGCCCCAGGGCAAACTACCACAGCTGCCACTTCTCCCTTTAAACAGACCCCAAGTTTTCTAAAAAAATGAGTAAGAAACAGAAGAGAGTTCTTACCATAAACAGCTTCTATCGAGAGAAAGAAGGGTAGACCTCAGATCCTGAGGTTCTGAAAGCAACTACAGTGGAAGACACAAAGGGAGACATGAGCTGGTCCCCCTTCCACAAGGCTTTCCTGGAAGATTGCATGAGGAATCTCAAAAGAGAGCTAGATGATAAATGGGGAAATGAATTGAGATCAGTGCAAGAAGCCCTCCAAAAGAGATATGATAAAGATACCAATTTGCTGAAAAACAAAATTGGTGAATGGGAAATAGACAATAATGCACTGAAAAACAAAATTGGAGAAGTGGGAAAAAGTATGCAAGGAACAAATTGGCCAGTTACAAAAGGAGCTGAAAAAGGGGACCGAAGAAAACAATACATTAAAAATTAGAACTGAACAAATGCAAATGAATGACTCAATAAGACTTCAAGAATCAGTCAAACAAAAACAAAAAAAAATGAAAAAATAGAAGAAAATACAGAATGAGAGGGAAAGGAAACTCTCTCCTCCTCCTTCTCTTCCTCCTCCTCCAACTCTCAGGGAAGACTGCCAGCAGGGCTGTTTTCCTCCTAGAGAAAAAGGAAGAGGGAGAAGATAAAAGAGGGAACTGTATTCCAGCAGACCCAGAGCAATGGAAGGCCTCCTCCCAATCATTTCTCCCAATTTCTATCATCCAGCCTGGTGAGGAGAGGGTGCCCGAGTGCATCTTCCACATGCAGGAGGGTCCAGGGCTGAGCAGACTAGGTTCCTGAGAGCAGCTATTGGGGTTGGGGGTGAGGGGGCTGAGCTCAGCTTGTGTTTGTCCGAGGTCACTCCTTTTATGAAAAACTTTTGAGAGGAAGGATGCAGAGGGGCTGTCCTGGACTTCACAGAAGGGATTAGTCTGGTAGCTGCAGGTGCCACAGAGCCACAGCCTCTGAACTGGACTTAGATTCCTGACAAAGGAGGAAAGGGGAGGTCTGGGAGAGGGAGGGCTCTCATCCTCTTTTCTCCAGATGGGCTGAGACTAAAGCAGACCAGGGGCTGGGAGAGATGGGGCACAGCATGTGTGCCCCTCGTCCAGTCTGTGCTGAAGGATACTGTAGGTAATTGATGCTGGGCAATTCCCCCATCAAAGGAAGAAAAGTTGCAGCAGAAGCTTGAGGATCCTCTCAGGATACAGGATGCAACATTGCCTATGATGAGGATCAGTGACGGGACCCTCTCTATAAGCCACCTACTCTAGTAACACTCACCTATACATCAGAGGGAACTCGTGGGGACATGGCAGCGCAACCACAGGCAGCTGGGCGGCTGAGTAGATAGACTGCTGGACCTGGAGCCAGGAGGGCTCCTCTTCAGGGGTTCAAATATGGTCTCACACACAGGATTACTTGTGTAATCCTGGTCAAATCACTTAACACTCTTTTCCTCATTTCCTCATCAGTAAAATAAATTGGAAAAGGAAATGGCAAATCACTCCAATATCTTTGCTGGGAAAATCCCAAATGGGTTCAGTTGGGTAACTGAAAAATGGCCCAACCATAACACTTTGTAGGCACATTATAAATGCTTATTGACTAAATAAATGACACACCATACTTTTCTCGGTCCTCAGTCTTTCTCTGCCAACTGCACAAAGCCACGAAGGACCTCATCACTTAGTAACGTTCTGTGCTCATAGTAAGTGGTCAGCAAATGCTTTTTCATAAATTAATTCATTCATGGCTGGAAGAACAGAACTCTCCTTAAACAGAAGATGGCTTTGGGGCTTTTAAGTAATCAGTAGCCTGCACCAACTCATCTTGGGAAAAAAAAATTGAAAGCAATGTCAAAAACATCAAGAAAATGCAAGTGGGGTGACAATTTAAGCAGAAGAAGTTGCCATGGCAACACTTTCCCTGATTATTTTACAGATTATAAAAATAGTGTCTAGGAATTGTACTTCAGGGTGTGCTTTGCTTGCCTCACAGAGTTAAAAGAATTAATGGAAAAAATGAGAAGGAAGGTGGACTAATAATACGGGATCTCAAACTGCATTATGGAGTGGTATTTATCAAAACTACCTGGTACTGTTTAAGAAATATTTTAGGAATATTGGAATAGAGTAGATCCAAAAGAAATAGTAGCAGATAACTATGCTAATCTAGTCTTTCATAAATGACAAAATCTCCCTACTATATGAAATCTTCTGGAAAACAGGAAAACATTATGTCAGAATCTACATATAGGCTACTTCTCCACCATATATACCAAGAAAAGCTAAAACTGGGTCCGTGGTTTTGACATAAAGACTGATACCATAAACTAACTAGAAAATCATGCCATAGATTAACTGTCAGATCTCTTGAAAAGGGATTTCAGAACCAAACAAGAGATAAAGAAAATTGTGTGACATTAAAAGGGTCATTTTGATGAAAATCAATGAAAAGGTTTTTACACAAGTAAAACCAAGCTGCTATGATTAGAAGGAAAGCAGAAAACTGGGAAACAACTTTATAGAAGATATCTCTAACAGCCTCATTTCTCAAACATATAGAAAACTAAGACAAATTTATAAGACCACCATCATTCCCCAGGACATAAATGTTCAAAGGAAAAGAATAAGCTGTTTTTAAATGAAGAAATCAAAGTTATCTTCAGTCATATAAAAATGCTGTTAATTATTATTGATTAAAGCAATGCAAATTCAAATGATTCTTAGGTATCACCTCATAGCTATCAGTTTAGCCAATATGACTGAAAAGGAAAATGCTAAATGTTGGAGGGTATGTGTGAAAATTGGGACTCTAATACACTGGTGGTGGAATTGTGAACTGTTTCAATTATTCTGGAGAGCAATTTGGAACTATGCCTAGAGGTCAGGTGGACTTAGAGTTACCGCCTCATCTCCCCTAGAAGTTACACTTTATGAAAATGTGTGGGACAGCAACCTTATTCAAATTAAAACTGGACACTCAGGAAAGAAAGAGCAAAAAAGGGTTTATTTTGATCTCCTGGAAAGGACAACTCCCAAGAGACAAGGTGTCAGTAGAGGTGTGCAAAACAAAAGCAGCAAAAACAGGATCATATAGAATCCAATGCAGAAGCCCCCAACTCCCCTTCTGACTTTTTCTCCCATTGGCTGGAGAGTCCTAATTCATACAGAGACTAAATATCAACCTCACCAATTTACATGTTTGATACTTAAATGCTATTGAAAAGGTAAGGAGGGAGAGAGACAGAAGGGAAATGTTTGTTCATCTAAAATAATCCAACACCTGCAGCTCTTAGTTATAGCTCAAATGCTTATTGCAAAATCTCAAGTCACAATTAGGGCATAAGTCAAAAGCAGTTCCAATACATTTGAGACAGAAAATGCCATCTGCATCAAAAGAAAGTACTATGGAGAGTGAATACAAATCAATCTGTATTATTTCTTTTTTTGTTTTGTTTTCTTTTGTCTTGTTTTTTCTTTGTCAGGATTCTTTCTTTTTTTGTTTTGTTTTCTTTTGTCTTGTTTTTTCTTTGTCGGGATTTTTCCCTTTTACTTTGATTTTTCTTTCACAACAGACTAATATGGAAATATGCTTAAAACCACCATATGCAATCAGGCTTGGTCAACACGTTGATCATATTTCTTAAGTCTCAATGTTATTCCTCTTTATAAGGTTCCTTTCATTGTATAACTAATTTGCTGCTTCTGCTCTCACTTTTAATATTCTTTATGGCACAAAAGTATTTTTTTACCTTTTTTTTATTAAAGCTTTTTATTTGTATAACATATGTATGGGTAGTTCCCCAACATTGATCTTTACAAAGCTTTCCATCACAAATTTTACCCCCAGTCCCCTCCCCTCCCCTAGATGGCAGGAAGTCCACTACATGTTAATAATGTTGAAATGCTTGAGAAGTTATGCAAGAAAAATCCTATCTACAAGAAAAAAAAAGAATCAGAGAAAGGCAACACAATGCAAGCAGATGTCAATAGAGATCATGAAAATGTTACGTTGTGGTTCATATTTCATTTCCCTCTCTCTGGGCGTTTATGGTTTTCTTCAGTGAACAATTGGAACTACTTTGAGACAATTCTTTGTTGCAGAGAACCATGTCCATCAGAATTGATCATCATGTGATACTGTTGTTGCTGTGTATGATGATCTCCTGGTTCT
>JAJPUD010009278.1:0-21864 GCA_023553655.1 Myrmecobius fasciatus | reverse complement strand
CATCCCTGGTATAAATCCTACTTGGTCATAGTGTATTATCCTGGTGATGACTTTCTGTAATCTCATTGCTAATGTCTTATTTAAAATTTTTGCATCAATATTCATTAGGGAAATTGGTCTATAGTTTTCTTTCTCCGTTTTCGCCCTGCCTGGTTTAGCTATCAGCACCATATCAGTCTCATAGAAGGATTCTGGCAGTATACCTTCTGTCCCTATTTTCTCAAATAGTTTGTGTAGTATTGGAATTAATTGTTCTTTGAATGTTTGGTAGAATTTACATGTAAATCCATCTGGCCCTGGAGATTTTTTCTTAGGGAGTTTGTTAATAGCTTGTTCTGTTTCTTTTTCTGATATGGGGCTATTTAAATAATTTATATCCTCTTCTGTTAACCTGGGCAATCTATATTTTTGTAGATATTCATCCATTTCATTTAGATTATCAAACTTACTGGCATAAAGTTGGGCAAAGTAACTCCTAATTATTGCTCTAATTTCCTCTTCATTGGAGGAAAGTTCTCCCTTATCATTCTTGAGACTAACAATTTGATTTTCCTCTTTCCTTTTTCTTATCAAATTAACTAAAGGCTTATCTATTTTGTTAGTTTTTTCATAGAACCAACTCTTAGTTTTATTTATTAATTCAATAGTTTTCTTATTTTCAATTTTATTAGTTTATCCTTTTACTTTTAGAATTTCCAATTTGGTATTTAATTGAGGGCTTTCAATTTGTTCTTTTTCTAGTTTTTTTTAATAATAAGCCGAATTCGTTGATCTTTTCTTTCTCTATTTCATGCAAGTAAGCATCTAGAGATATAAAATTGCCCCTTATAACCGCTTTAGCCATATCCCACAAATTTTGGTATATTGTCTCCTTCTTTTCATTCTCCTGGATGAAATTATTGATTGTGTCTATGATTTGCTCTTTCACCCATTCATTCTTCAGGATTAAATTATTTAATTTCCAATTAACTTTTGGTTTATTTTCTCCTGGCCAAATATTGCATGTGATTTTTATTGCATCATGATCTGAAAAGGATGCATTTACTATTTCTGCCTTTCTGCATTTGATTTTGAGGTTTTTATGCCCTAACACATGGTCAATTTTTGTATAGGTTCCATGGACTGCTGAGAAAAAACTCCCTACTGTCTCCATTCAAGTTTCTCCATAGATCTATCATACCTAACTTTTCTAACAATTGGTTTATCTCCCTAGTTTCTTTCTTGTTTATTTTGTAGTTTTCTTTATCTAATTCTGAGAGAGCAAGGTTGAGATCCCCCACTAGTATCGTTTGGCTGTCTATTTCTTCTTGCATCTCTCTTAATTTCTCCCCTAGGAATTTGTGTGCTATTGTACTTGGTGCATATATATTTAGTATAGATATTGCTACATTATCTATGGTACCCTTTAATAAAATATAGTTTCCTTCCTTATCTCTTTTGATTAAATCTATCTTGGCTTTTACTTGATCTGAGATAAGGATTGCTACCCCTGCTTTTTTTTGTTCCCCTGAAGCATAATATTTTCTGCTCCAGCCATTTACCTTCATCCTATATGTGTCACTATGTTGTAGATGTGTTTCTTGTAGACAACATATTGTGGGATTCTGGTTTTTAATCCAGTCTGATATCTGCTTCCACTTTATGGGAGAGTTCATCCCATTCACATTCACAGATAGAATAACTAATTCTTTATTTCCTGCCATCTTATTTACCCAAGTTATGTTTTCCCCTTTCCTTTCCCCTTTCTCCCTTCCCCCCTCCTCAGTACTTTGCTTTTGATGACCCCCTCCCCCAAACAATACTCCACCCTTCAGATCCCTTCCCCCTGTTTTTACTCCTTTCCCCTGATTCTTCTATTTTCCCTTCTATTAGTTTGTCCCTTACTTTTCCTCCTTTCCCTCCCACTTCCCTCTAGCAACAGACAAGTTTCTATGTGAAATAAAATGTCTGATATATACTTTTAGAGCCCAACCTGATGAGAGTAAGATTTACACAATGCTCATCTCCCGCCCCTCTTTCTCTCAATTATATTAGGTTTTCTTTGCCTCTTTAAGTGATTTTACCTTGTTTTTACCTCCTTTTTTTAGATCTTATTTTACCACTTTTCCCCTCTTTTTCCCCAGTATGACAACCTTTTCCCCTCTAGTTCTCTTTTTCATATTATCAAAGTAATATCTAGTTAATTATACCCCCAAACTCTAAGTATCCCCCTAGTAAAAATAAAGTTCTCAAGAGTCCTTTCCTTTTTACCTTTTTATGCATCTCTTGAGTTCTGTGTTTGGGTGTCGAATTTTTTGTTCAGCTCCGGTCTTTTCATTAGAAATAGGTGAAATTCTCCTATATCATTGAATGACCATCTTCTTCCCTGGAGGATAATGCTCATTCTAGCTGGATAGGTTATTCTTGGTTGTAATCCAAGTTCCTTTGCCCTTCGGAATATATGGTTCCAGGCCCTTCAATCCTTCAGTGTGGAGGCTGACAGATCCTGTGTGATTCTAATTATTGATCCTCAGTATTTGAATTGTTTCTTTCTAGCTGCTAGCAGAATCTGTTCCTTGGTGCTATAGTCCTGAAATTTAGCCACGATATTCCTTGGGGTCTTAATTTTGGGGTCTCTTTCAGGAGGTGATTGGTGGATTCTTCCAATGGTGATTTTGCCCTTTGATTCTACAATCTCGGGGCAGTTTTCTTTCAGGATTTCCTGGAAGATAGTGTTTAGATTGTTTTTTTCATCATGGCTTTCAGGAAGTCCAATAATCCTTAGATTGTCTCTCCTAGATCTATTTTCCAAGTAGGTTGTTTTTCCTAGGAGATATTTCATATTTTCTTCTAATTTTTCATTTTTTTGATTTTGTTTGACTGATTCTTGAAGTCTTATTGAGTCATTCACTTGCATTTGTTCAATTCTTATTTTTAAAGTGTTGTTTTCTTCAGTTACCTTTTTAAGCTCCTTTTGTAACTGGCCAATTTGTTCATTGCACTCTTTTTCCACTTCACTAATTTTATTTTTCAATAAATTGGTGTCTTTTCCGTATCTCTTTTGCAGGGCATCATATCCTTCTTGCAAGATGTTGTATCCTTCTTGCAATGATTTCAGTTTATTTTCCCATTTATCCTCCAGCTCTCTTTTGAGGTTCTTTATGCAATCTTCCAGAAAGGCCTTTTGAAAAGGGGACCAGTGATGGTCCTTGCTGATTTTCTCTGGAGTTTTGTCTAAAGGAACCTCAATATCTAGGGTCATTGCTTCTTTGCCTTGATAAAAGCTGTCTATGGTGAGAGCTCTGTTTTGCTTCTTCATTTTTTTTTTAAGACAGCGTGGATATCTCTTTAAGGTAGGGAAAAAAAAAACAGCGGCTGAAAGGCGGCTGAAAAGCTTTGCCCTGGGGCACTTCGGCAAGTTGACTTAAGGTGCTGGGCCGGTGGGGGCTAGGACTAAGTCCAAATTACTCCTTAAACAAGGCAAGTCTGCCAGAACACCTGCCACCAATCAGGGCAGAGTGTCCTGAGTGCCTCAGATAAACTCCAGGTGTTTGGAATTTGAAGTTTGGAGTTTGGAATTTCTTCCAGGATGAGCTGAGCTGAGTCCCACCCTCACTTCTGGCCTGTGCAGTTGTAGTCTATTTATCTCTCTGTCCGAGTCCGACTAACCTGATATGAAGTTCTCCAGAGAGCCATGCCCAAATATTTCTGAGTTTGTTGAGTTGAAGATCAGGTCAGAGGCTTATTTTATTGTTGATTTGAGAGAAGATCGGAGGAGAGGCAGAAAGTCACCTTTTCACTCCGCCATCTTCTAGTTTTTCATTTTTGAAGAGGATAATCGGCACAATAGTAATTTAAATAATATTTTATTTTACATAAGAGGAAAGACAAATAAAACATTTTAAAAAAACATGGAGTTTCAAAATTTCTCTTCCTCCACCATTTTCCCTTTTCTAAGCTGTTAAGCAAGGTCCTATATGTACAATAGTGTAAAACATATTACAATATTAGTTATGTTGTTGAAGAAGAAATAGACCAGAAGAATCCCCCACTACCCCCCGAAGTAAGTAAAGAACATGAAAATGGTATGCTATAATCTGTATTCAGAACCCATTGGTACTTTCTCTGACCATGGATAGCATTTTTCCTCATTACACTTTTGTAATTGTTTTAGACCATTCTGTTGCTGAAAAGAGTGAAATCCTTCATAGCTGATCATTCTACAATGTTGCTGTTAGTGTGTATCATACTCTGTATCTCTGCTTACTTCACTATGCAATGCTTCATGTAAATCTTTACTTTTTCTGAAAACTTCCTGCTTATCATTTCTTATAACAATTTGTATTCGATTATATTCTGTCCCCCAAATTGTTCAGATATTAATCAGTTAATTGGCATCCCATCAACATCCAATTCTTTGTCACACAAAAAGAGCTATTATAATTACTTTCGTACAAGTAGGTTCCCCCCCCTTGTCCTTTTGAGCCCATTGGGACACAGATCTATTAATGGTATTGCTAGATCAAAAGTATGGACACTATGGTTGGCCTTTGGACATAGTTCCAAATTGCTTTCCAGAATAGTTGGAATGATTTTCAATTCCAGCAACAATGCATTAGAGTCACAGTTTATTCACGTTCTCTCCAGTATTTGTAGTTTTTCTGTTCTGTCATGTTGATCAAGCAAATAGGTATGAGTTAGTACCTCAGAATTGTGGGAATTAAGCTTTTCTCAGATCAATAATGCTACAGATCACCTTTTATATGTGACTAAAGATAGCTTTGAATTCTAAAAACAGCCTGTTCTTATCCTTGGACCATTATTCCACTGTGAAATGATTACATTCATAGAAATTTGACTCAATTGTCTGTATATTTGAGAAAGGTGGATTTTAGCAGGGATGTCTTCTATAAAATTATTTCCCACTTTTCTCCTTTCCTTCTAATCATGTTTGTATTGATTTTGTTTGTTTAAAAAAAAAAACTTTGGGGGTAGCTAGGTGGCGCATTGGATAGAGCACCAGCCCTGAAGTCAGGAGGAGCTGAGTTCAAATTTGATCTCAGACACTTAACATTCCCTAGCTGTGTGACCCTGGACAAGTCACTTAATCTCAATTGCCTCAGCAAGAAGAAAAAAAAAAACCTACACCTTTTTATTCACTTTCATCAAAATGACCTATTTTATGGATACATGATCTAGATATAAAGAGTGATATTATAAACAAATTAGAAGAACAAAGGATAATTTACCTCTCAGATCTGTGGAATAGGAAGGAAGTTGTGACAAAAAAAAGAATTGTAAACCATTACTAATCACAAAAAATAATTTTCATTATATTAAGTTAAAAGATTTTTGTACAAACAAAACTAGTATGGACAAGATTAGAAGGGAAGCAATAAAGTGGGAAAACATATACATTCAAGGGTTCTGACAAAGGCCTCATTTATAAATTATGTAAAGAATTGAATCCGGGGCAGCTAGGTGGCGCAGTGGTTAGAGCACCAGCCCTGAAGTCAGGAAGACCTGAGTTCAAATCTGGTCTCAGACACTTCCTAGCTGTGTGATCCTGGGCAAGTCACTTAACCTCAATTGCCTCAGCAAAAAAAAAAAAAAGAATTGAATCCAATTTATAAGAATTCAAGCCACTCTCTAACTGATAAATGGTCAAAGGATACAGACAATTTTCAGATAAAGAAATTGAAACCATTTCTTGTCATAGGAAAAGGTGCTCTAAATCATAATTGATTAGAAAAATGCAAATTAAGATAACTCTAAGATACCACTACACATCTCTCAGATTGGCTAAGATGATAGGAAAAGATGACAAATGTTGGAGGGGATGTGGAAAAACTGGGATAATAACACATTATTGGTAAAATTGTGAGCGCGTCCAAACATTGTGGAGAGCAATTTGGAACTATTCCCAAAGAGTTATCAAACTGCGTACCCTTTGTCCCATCAGTGTTCTACTGAGTTTATATCCCAAAGAGATCTTAAAGGAGGGAAAGGGACACACATGTGCAAAAATTTTTGTGGCATCCCTTTTTG
Source organism: Myrmecobius fasciatus (assembly GCA_023553655.1). Taxonomy (NCBI): domain Eukaryota; kingdom Metazoa; phylum Chordata; class Mammalia; order Dasyuromorphia; family Myrmecobiidae; genus Myrmecobius; species Myrmecobius fasciatus. Next base: position 15,837 of record JAJPUD010009278.1, on the reverse strand, counting down.
TAGTGGCTAGAAAATGGAAACTGAGTGGATGCTTATGAGTTGGAGAATGGCTGAATAAGTTATGGTATATGAATATTATGGAATATTATTCTTCTGTAAGAAACGATCAGCAGGATGATTTCAGAGAGGCCTGGAGATACTTAACTGAATCAATGCTGAGTGAAATGAGCAGAACCAGGACGTCATTATACATGGCTACAAGATTATATGATGATCAATTCTGATAGGCGTGGCTCTTTTCAACAATGAGATAATTGAGGCCAGTTCCAATGAAATTGTGATGAAGAGAGCCATTTGCACCCAGAGAGAGGACTATGGGAACTGAGTGTGGATCACAACAAAACATTGTCACTCTTTTTGTTTTTTGTCATTGTTTGTGCTTGTATTTTATTTTTTCTCATTTTTCCCACTTTGATTTGATTTTTCTTGTGCAGTAAGATAATTGTGTGTATATATATATATATATATGTATGTATGTATGTATTGGATTTAACATATATTTCTACCATGCTTAACATATACTGGACTACTTGGATCTAGGGGAGTGGGTGAGGGGGAAATTGGAACACAAGGTTCTGCAGAGGATAATGTTGAAGAATAGTCCATGCATATGTTTTTAAAAATAAAAAGCTTTTATTTAAAAATGGCCCATTTAATATCATATATCTGTATCTCTTTATCTCTAATTTGGCCATAAATTCTTCCCCTTCTCTACTGATCTGACAGCTAAACTACAGCAAGCTCTCCTAATTAGTTTATGGCATCAAGTTCTATGTCTAAATCATATACCAATTTTTATTTTCTGTTGGTGTAAAATGTAGGTAATAAGGTTATCTCTAGATTATGTCTCACTGTTATCAAAGGTTTTCAGAAGATTTTCTGCCATAGCAAGTTCTGGTCATTTATCATATACTGGATTACTATGGCCATTTACTCCTGTACCTAATCTTTTTCATTGATCCACTACAATTTCTTAACCAGTACCAGCTAGTGTTGATAATTACCACTGTAGAGTCTGAGATCTGGTATGATTAGTTCACCTGATTTATTTTTTTTTCATCAATTCCTTTAATACTCTTGAACTTTTTTTCCAAACAAATTTTGGGTTTTTTTAGTTCTATAAAATAGTTTTTGATAGGTTAACTGGACATGGGCTTAAGTACTTAAGATTAAGTACAAATTGCTTAGGGCAGAAATGTCATTTTTGTTGTTTTGCCTCAGCCTATACATCAGCAATTGGTATTGTTCCAATTCTTAAGATATGACTTCATTTGTGTGAAAAGTATTTTGTGTTCATATAGTTCCTGTCTTTCTCCTGACAGGTAGACTCCCAAGTATTTTACAATAGTCAGTTATTTTATTTATTAATTTTTCTTTTTGTATTATGCAAACTTTTGATTTATAAAATATATGCATAGATAATTTTCAACATTCACCCTTGCAAGATCTTTTGTTCCAAATATTTTCCCTGCCTTGCCCCCATCCCATTCCCTAGATGGCAAGTAAACCAATATATGTAAAAAAAGAAAAAAAAAGCATGCAATTCTTCTTTACATATTTCTACTATTATCTTTCTGCAGTTATTTTAAATGGGATTTTTTTTCTTTCTCTTGATGCTGAGCTTTGCTGATTATACATAGAAATATCAATGATTTAGATAGGTTTCTTTTATATACCTGCAACTGTTCTAAAGTTGTTAATGATTTCAACAGGCTTTTAGTTTATCCTTTAGTATGCTCTAGCTATACCATCTGCAAAGAGTGACAGTTTTGTTTCCTCGCTTCCTGTTCTAATTCAATTTATTTTTCTTCTCTTATTGTTAGAGCTAACATATCTAGTACAGTATTGAATAATAGATGGGGAGATGGGCTTCCTAGCTTCATTCCTGATCATATCCCCATTATAGATAATGCTTGATGATGGTTTTAAATATTTTAAAGAAAACCCCAGTGGTTCCTTTCTGCCCTAGTGCTGGCTGGAGGAGCATTAGGTTGGGAAAGGGGTCTTTGAGTCATAGACTGTTAGAGCTGGGGGAATGCTAATATAAAATATGGAGCTTGCCTGATTATCCCACCCCCTACAAAGTAATCAAGTATCTTTCTTAGGCAAGAGCAGTTACTAAATGAATGAATAAGAACCAAATTAGAAACAGGTCTGTATCTGTCTTCTGGAATCAATCAATTGAACTACCTTAAGGGATTTGGTCATGCTTTTAGAAAATTGTATGGAAGCTAGGAGATATCTTAGCAAAAAAGGATGGAGATTCCTTACTGTTTGGAAATAGAAAGGAAGGAACAAAGTCAGCATAAGGTGAGCCAAGATGGGATAAAACTGAATCAACCAGGAACAGGAGAAAGACATGAGAAGACTAAGCTCTGGCAGAGAAGGAGAATATAAAAAATGGAAAGTAAGTATCTCAGAAGACCCAGGCTGGTCACAGCTTTGTACGTTCCTAATTGAGCCCTGAGCTTTCAGGAAGAGGTCTGCGCCTTTCCCAACATCCTTTTTTAATGCCTGTCTAGTTATAGACACTGTAATGATCTTTTTAGCTACACAAAGGATTCTAGTAATGTCAGTTTTGCCTCAACCACAAAGAGGCCAGTACTAACATAGGGACAAATAGAAATGACAGTTTATGTACAGAGCCCAACCTCTGCCTAAATGTTTCTTAACCCAAAGTGTTTCTTCTAAAAGAAATTCCTTAATGCTGCAGGAGAGGGATCCATGCAGACTGAGACAAGGCAATATATTATCACTTTCATAATAAACTCACATTTGAAACTTGATTTTACACTCAGAGATTACAGAATGTCAGAGGTGAAAGGGACCTTTCAACCCAGAATGTCAATACACTAAGAGGACCTGTGGCTATATATAGACTGACCACATTAGAAGGATCCTCAACATACACACAGAAAGAACTGGGAGGGTCTTCAGAATAAGGAATATCACTGTTGGAAGGGAATTTTGCCTATGTTCACCAATTTCATGCTACAGATCTTCCCAGGTAAAGAACTGGAACTGAGATCTTCTATTGATATAGTTGTCAGACAAGTTTAATTTTTCAGACTAAGGCCAAACTCTTCTTCCCACCATCTGACATCTGACAGAACCTTATGTGTGAAGGGGGCAAACGTAGATCTTTACTAATACCTAAATTAAAAAATCAAAAAGGAATTCTTCTCTTGTCAGGTAGCACCCATGAACATATAGCACTAAGTCAGAGTGCTATATGAGTGTATGAGTGATTGCGGCTAGCTGGTTTGGCTAAATCTTTGCAAATTATTGTTGAGTTGAATCATTTAATGAATGTAAATGTGAAAGCATAAACATGTTTTGAAGACCCCTGTATCAAAAAGCTCAATCAATGAGCACCAGGGTACTTTCCCTGGCTTGTTAAAAGGGCAGAAAGCTGGATGGGGGTCTTATACCTTTTCCAGTATAAATCAAGATTAAGTCAATCTTCTCTCCTTCGGTGAGATATAAACCTTATAGAGGCTAATTTTAGTGTCTAAGACTGAAGCAGCAGCTGGGTCCAATCACTGATTTCTATAGTGACTGGTTGTTGCCAAGGATACCTGGAATCCTGAGTTGAGGGCATTTCAGGCTACCTCTTTATCAGGCATCCATTAAGATCCTTTGGTGGGAGAAACAGGGGAGGCTACTTCAGAAATTTGTTCTGGACTGTCAGATGGGAGCAGATCTAAATCACTAGGATCTACAAGTATCAGAACATACTGCACATGTATGTATAGGTACTATGCATATTGAACGTATTGACGGAGAACGAAGATATATTTAGAAATACAGAGACAGAAAAAGGTACAGCCAGAGATAGTAAGAGAAAAACAAATACTGACAGCATAATAGTATGCATAAGAAGATCCATAAATCAAGCAACTGTTGCTATGAGACGTGTATCAGGGAAGGGAGCAAGCATCATATCAGGCACTCTGGTGACCTCACTGATGTCCGCCCTAGTCAGGGAAAAAGAAATTTAAGTCCAACAAGTTGTTGCCCAGGGTCACACAGGGACTAAACCTCAAAAGCAGCATTTGAACCCAGGTCATCTGATTCCATGGCAGTTGAAGGTCTTTCCAGAATACAATTTGACCTCCCAGAGTATCTTTTACTATGAAGCCATGGTTTTCCCAGGGAACATCAGAATTTGGCTTTTAATTGGCCACAAAGTAAGGGTAAAGGACATTAAGCTTGCTTGTGAACAATCAGGTAATAATATGACAAAAACAGGACAACCTTTATTTTTACCTGGTGAAAAATACAAAAGACAAAGTATTTGCATCTGATGATGGTGGCTGGCATATACACAACAGGCACTTAAAAAAATGTTTGTTGGATTGCCTGGGTTCATAAAAGTTGACTACTCTTCTTTCATCTCTAATGGTCTTTTCTTTCTCCTTAGGATCTTCCAATTCACTTTAGATCAGAAGAATCCATCTGTCTCCCTCTGTTGGAGTCCACTTTCCACTTTATTATTCTTCTGAGGTCTCTACAGTGACATGACAACACTTCCAAGTAGCTCACTGATGGATCCCTAGACCTAGATGTGAATATAGACATTCTTTGTCTTCTATAGAATGCTATGTTTATACCTCGACGATTCTATGCAACTTTAGGCTTTTCATCAGAAATGTTTGGTAGTCCATCATTTTAATATAAAGCCATTATTTCTCCTGTGAGATTATATATTGTTTGGGAGGCTAAGTTATTTTGTTTATATGCAATTCTTTTAGAGAAAAGGGTGAAAACCCTGTGTATTCCTCACCGTGGTGTTTGAATACATTCTTTTCATGCTGCTGACAATATTTTTGATCTGTTAACTTGGGATTTTGGATGTAATGTTGCTGGGACATTTCATTTTTGGGAATCCTTTCTGGAGAAGACCTATGGATTCTTTCCACTTCCTTCTTTCCTTTCTGGTTCTAAGAGGTCTAGACTGTTACCTTGTTGGATTTCTTGAAATAGCATATCTAGTCTCTTCTGGCTTAACTTTCAGGCTGTCCAATAATTCTTAAATTTTCCCTCCTTAATATTTTTCTATGTTACATTGTAATTACTTTCTTCCTAAAAGACTATGTTTACATTTTTGGTGTATCATGCATCATCGAAGTTACCCTATATATCCTATCCCTTCTGTGTCCCAGAGCACCACGTGATATTACCAATAGTATTTGTTACAGAGTAAAATAATTCAGAACAACTGATTGTAAATTTGAAAAATGTCTGAAAATGTGCAATCTATAACATCTGTTGATCTCTTATCACCAGAAATTCATATATTAGGAATGTGTTCTCAAATTTCTTCATTAGAATCATGCTTGATCATTGTAATTTTGTTACATTTACTTTCAAATTTTAGTATTTTGTTTCCATTTCCTTTGTTTTGCTTAGTGTCAATGTTTTTTGGTTCTGTTTACATCACTTTGCATCAGTTCCAAAGGAATTTTCTGTGTTCTTCTGTATTCTTCTGGCACATAATTTTTCACCATATATGAATATTCTATTCCATTAATGTACCATGAATTAGTTTCTGTATTCCCCATTTCCCTTATCCATCTATTTATTTCCACTTGTTATCTATCATTAAAATTCCTTACTATAAATAATTTCGAGAATCTGGCATCTTTCTTGTCATTATTCCTTCAGGTATAAGATAGCCCAAGATTGAAAGAGAAATAGCATTTCTGATCCAAAGGGTTTGGATATTTTATTCATCTTATTTCCCAATTCTAAATTGCTTTATGAAATAATTCTAACATTTTACATCTCCACCAAGGATATTTCTTCAGGTGTCTGTCCTTCAAGAATACCTTCAACATCACCTGCTATCTTTTTCACCAATTTGCAAAATGTAAACTCAGGGATGTTTGGATTTGCACATGAGGATTATGAGAGCAGAATATATGGACTACATCATAAAAATAATGAGTGGAATTCTTAAATTAAATCTGCACAGAAGTAGATGACAATGTGAAAGAAGAGAAGTCAAAATAAACAATATCAAAAGAAAACATTCTCAGTATACAAGAAACACCTGAAATATGGGATGTATAGAGATGATGACCAGGACCAAAAAGCATAGAAGTATAATGGAGGAAGTTATACAAGAGAACTTCACAGACATTCAAAAGATAGCTAATGAAATACCAATTAGCAAAATACATAGATGACTTACAGAAGTATATAAACAGTAAGGGTAGGGTTTTCAAGACACATCTTGTTTGAATTCAATAATTCAGCTGAAAAAAACAGGCAAAGATGTTGCTCATGCTAATCAGGGATATTGGTGGGAGCACAAATCAGATGGTTAGTGGAAAGGGGATAAACTGGAGTGTGAGATGCTTGTGGATCAAATTGAGGATTAGCAAAGAGGACAAATGAAGCCTTGTCATCTCAAGAACTGAAGAGTCTTCAGGGTAATGGGTGAGGAGGAACAAAGGGGAAAGATTTAAAAAGAGAATGAGGGAAGCCTTGTTTTGCTAGTGGGAGAAGGACTCTACCTGAGTAACTGAAAAATTGTAAAAGAGGGAAGAAGCAGATAATGTGAAAAATGAAGCAAAAAAGGAACTAAGAAGCAAAAACTTTAAGTGTAAGGCATAACAGGAGGAGGTGATAAGATTTGTGCATAAAAGAGCTGTGGTGAATAGGGTCTTTATGATAGAATAAAGCCAGGACAGGGCCCAATGGGACACTAGGAACTACTTGGATGAGGATCCAACTAAGGATACTGAGGAGTGGCCGTGGTGAAGGGACACTCAGCTGGTACTGTCTTTTAGCTTTCTTCCTTTTCCAGGGCTTAGCTCAGTACCTGGCACATAATAGGCACTTAATAAATGTTTGTGTACTGACTAAAAGGAGAAACTGTGAGGAATAATTTCAGAAAAACTTAGACAAAAGTATCAAGGGAAGGGTTAATAACCATGTCAAAAGCTGCAAAGTAATCAGGAGAAGTGAGGATATGGGATTTGGCATCAAAGAGATGATGAGCAATAGTAGAAATGTTTCAGTGGAATGATGAGAGCAGAAGGGAGATTGTAGAGAATTGAGAAGAGAGAGGAGAACAAGTAAAGGTCTTTTCAAATAATTTGGCCACAAAACAAAGGTAATATATAAGAGGATAATCACGGGAGAAGGAGAGACATTTGCAGACATGTTTTTGGGGAAGACATAGACATATTTATAGGCAAGGGAAAGTAGCCAATACCTAGGGAGATATTGAACTGAGAGGATGGACATGATAGAGGAAGTGATCTGCTGGGAAAATGGTTTGGAAGGAAACCAGTCATGCAGGTAGAGAGGAATTTGGCTCAATGAGCCCTAAGCTCATCTGGATGTGTGAGAAAAGTATGAACTAGGAGATAGCAGTAGAGGGCATCTGAGCCATATGTGAGGAAGAGGAGGGAACAAGAGGGAGCTCTCAGAGAATGACCTACATATTTTCAGGAACATTCCAGACAAGGTTCTCAACTGAAACCATAGGGGTGGGTGGGAAGGAGCTATGGGAAATTTGAGGAGAGATGGACATTTTCTGGAGACATTGTGGTTATTGGGGAGTGAGTTAATTAGAGAAGTAAATAAAGATAGTCTTGGTAATAGGGGATTGGGGCAAGGGAGAAGGAGGTGGTAAAAGAGTTGTCCATCTGATTAGGTGATCGATTAAACTGTGAGATCAATAATGCCGGCCTCCTCCTCTCTGTCTGGATGGTTCCCATATTTCACTGATTTGTGACCTGCCCCATTACTTACCACTGACAGTTGCCCATCACTTTCCCATAAGGTGAGTGTTGAGGGTAAGGACACTCCAGGGACAGCCCGGGTCTGACTCTTCCAGAGCCCTCTATCACAAAAGCAGAAGCCACTTGTGGTGCTGACCCAGGTGACTGCTTCAGCAGGGGATCTTGGGACATGCTTAGTCGGTGCCCCAGAAACAACTGATGGACAGGTGCAAAATGTTCCATCTACCTCCACCCACACCTACCTGCCCAACCACCATTTTTGCACCAGCTTTTGTCAGGGAAGGGTCAGACACCCGGAATTTCACCCCACTGTCTGAAAATTGGCCAACGAGACAACTAGCCTGGGGTGGGGAGAGCAGTGTGGGACACATTAACAGCAAACTTTCAGGGCAGTGAGCACACATTTTGTACATTCTCCATACACAGAGCATTTCCAAACTGTTAAGCAATGTCACAGACCCATGTGGACCCTTCCCTCTACCCAGACTTCCTCCTCAACCTTGGGGGAAATTAGCACCAGAAATTACATGCTCCCAGTGGCTATGCAAGCACGCCCTCCCAGCTCAAAACCTAAAATGGCTCCTGGCATACAGAGCTATGAGGCTGAAGGCTTCATGATGTCCAGTTTTAAATAAGATTATATTTCTCAAACTCCCCCACAGTCTTGCCAGGAAATCTCCTGACTAATTTTCACCTTCCTGAGTAGATTTTCTTGATTAATATTGAGGGACCTCTCCTTTGCTACAGATCGATGTTCCCATGAGACTCTACCCCTGGCAGACCTGCTGATCGCCTTTCTATATCCTCCTGTGCTCCATTTGCTTATGAGAGGTAACAGAACATTGGGAGCCATTTTCGGGTTGCTGAATGCAGTATTTGATGCAAAGAATCCTTCCAAGTCTCCTCTCAGGTTGCATGACGCCAGCCTCCACCTCCTTTGCTGGCCAGGAGCTCTCTCCTCCCATGATCCTCATTTTCCTAAAACCTCCCATTTAGTCAGTTGCCATGCTTTATCATTACCACCTCCTCAGAGTGTCTTGCATCCATTGCCTCTCCACTCACAAAACCTCATCCTTTCTCTCCTGGGCTATTTCTATAGCATCCCCATTGGATTTTTCACATCAGATGTTCCTTCTCTGATCCAGTATTCACTCAGCAGCCAATAGGATGTTCCAAATCCCTTGGTAAATTAATCCTTTCAATAAATGCCAGTGGCTCCCCAATTCACCTAGGGTGTCACAGAGACCCTTCTGTTTGTCCCTGAGAGTCCTTTCAAACCTGACTACATCTTACCTTTATAGCCTTATTATATACTACTTGAAAATGACACCATTAATCAACCAACATTTCCTAAGTGTCTATAATATTCCAGGAATCGTTCTCAGTTCTGGGGTTCCAAAATGGTTTCTTTCTTCAAGGAGCTTCAATTCTAAGGGTCAGACAACAAATCATACTTCATACGGAATGAATAGGAAGAATTAACCAAGTGAAGGCACTAGGATTAAGTGGGCTTAGGAAAGACTTCTCATAAAAATGAGATTTTAGTTGGGAAGGAAGCAGATGAGAAAGAAGAGCATTCCAAGCAAGGGGGGAAGCCAGAGAAAATGACAGAAGCAGAGAGATGGAGCGTTCTGTTTGTGGGACAACCAGGGTGCCAATGTCACTGCTTCAAAGTCTGAGATGCAAGAAGTCTGGAGAGATAGGAGGGGGCCATTGCCCTTCAGGAGCTCTATTCAGCAAAATTTCGTTGTTTACTTTTCCTCACACATGATACTTCATCATCCATCTACATATCACTGCAAAGGCTGTCTCCCAAGACCCCTACATAGTAGGCACCTAATAAATGCTCATTGATCAATAGCACACTCTTTCACTGACGTGATCTCTGCAGTTTTTGAAATATTTAGAGTTGAGGTCAATAAATCCATTTTAGAAAATCTAATATCTGCCCCATACATCTGGGATTAAACAGAAGCTTCAATCGTTGACTTTTAAAGCCTTTGACATTTTAGCTCTATCCTACTTAGTTAGTTTTATTATATACTGTTCTCTTTCTGTGTTTTACTGCCATTGATTATTTTTTATTTCGCATGACTCCTAATTTCCAGAAATCCCCCATGACTGGCACAATGTTCTTGGCACATAGTAGGTGATCAGTACATGCCTACTGAATTGACTGAAATTGAAAGTAGGAGCACAATAAAATCTCGTTCACCAATTACTTGTCTTTGAGGAACGTTACACATGTTCTTTCACTGACATCTGGTGTTCAAACAGGATACTGCAATGTACTTTAAAGTTTAGGACAAAGAAAAATACTTCAAAAGTCCTCATAATGTCCCCTAATGTCATCATTTCACTTGAAGGCTGCTATCTTATGTGCATTTCTCAATATTACACTTAGATGTATTCCACAATCTAATTTTATTTATTTTAACCTGTGGGACCATTTACTGCAGGTCAAAAGGCAAAGCAGGGCGATAAAGGAAGTCCTGAATCTGTGACAGGATGTGAGTAAGGAATTCCTTCAGTGTACTTAGGAAACGAGACCAAATTATCGGTATCAAAATTACTATGAAGCTTTTCATGATAGAAAAGTCCAGCTGATATTGGACAAGAACTTAGAAGTGTAGAGACACCGCCAATCTGCTTTCACCCTTACTTTCATTCCATAAAATATTGATACGACCCAGTCACAAGAGCAATGTTCAGAGAAAATAAATTGCAAAACAAGGGTCATAGTTTTGAAGGCAATTTATGAAAGTAATCTCAAATGTGAGTGAGAATTATCCTTTATCAAAGGAGACATGCAGGTAAATATTGGCTTTGGTAGCAGGGTTAGTGAATGAAAAAGAAAACCCTGGGAGTTTACAAAATCAGACAGTAAGTGTGGCTACAGCTGTAGTCATTGTCTTAAGTAGCAGGGCTGGGATTCCAGTCTAGCTCCTCTACTTTCAGATGCTCAGTGATGTTTGTCATCTGTTGCCCACTGTTATGCTCCATCTGAACAAAGCCATGTCTCTGTCTCTATGTCTCTCTGTCTATTTCTCTGTTTCTCTGTCTGTGTCTATCTTTCTCGCACTGCCAAGATTTTATATATATATATATGTGTGTGTGTGTGTGTGTGTGTGTGTGTGTGTGTGTGTGTGTATGTGTGTGTGTGTGTATCTTGCTTCAGTTCCCTCTGCCAGTCATTCCAGGACCCCAGATCTAGGACTAAAAGAAGCCTCAGAGACCAGTTAGTTACACACACACACACACACACACACACACACACACACACACACACCCGCTTTTACAAAGGAGGAAAGTGCAAACCTCAGAGGTCTGGTGACTTTTCTGAGAGGGCTCATCTCAGAAGTATCTGGGGCACATTCGAACCGGGGTTTTCCTGACATAAAGTTCGGATCTGTATCCACTATTTCCTGGTGTTTTCTGTTCTCTCATCTTTTTAAGCTCCTCTCATCTCTCTCGAATTCTTGAGACTGAAGCTATAAAGGAAAGAAGTGGCTTTTTATTTTAAAGAAAAAAATAACACCCCCTAAGTGGAACAGCTCTTCTGCTGAGCACTCATTAGATCATTATTGACCTGAACTGATTTCTTTGTCTTCCTGTCTATATAATACTGATATGAGAAGTTTGAAAGGATTTACACACAGCGTACTTTATGAGGCAACAAAAGATATAAAAATCATCATTTAGCACCAAAGGTAATGTAAATCACCTGGAGCATCCAATCATGGACACAAGAGAAGGTAATAATACTTCTGCAGCAAAAGGGGGCTAAGATGACATGGTCACTCCAACACCCTGTGGGTCTCCAGAAAATCTCCTGTCTATCAGGGTCTGAGGGGAGTGCTTCACCTCCTTCTCACCCAGGTCCACAAATCTAAGGATGACCACAGGCATCAGTGTATCAAATTCTGTCATCAAAGAACAATAACACATTGTCTATAAATCAGCTTCCAGGAAGATGGCAACACAGAAAAGCTCCTTCTTTTGGCAGTTCCTGTGCTAAGGAAGCAGAATAATGGACCACAGGAGCCCAGTTGTCCTTTGCTGCCATGTGTTGAATGTTCTTATTTGTAAGGTATGCATATAGTTATGAAGTAGATGATGATTTTATTATCTATAAATTATTATGCCTTTTGTTTGGGAATAAAGGACAACCTCTCCTGTTAGACTAAAGCATCCTTTTTATTTTTATGAATTCTAAAATGATTCATTTCAAAAGTGAAGGTTCTCTCTTCAGAAGTGAGGTGCAATAAGTGCTGAACTTACAAAATCCAACTTGATTAATAAATTGGTTAGTTTAGATAAACTTCACTTTTTAATATACCTGAAGACAAACATAAAGACTATTTGTGCCCGACCTTTGAGCTCATACAGGTCGGATCAGTCATAGTGGGCTGCAAGGTATCTTGACCCCATCATAGTGAGGTCATTTTTGCCCTCTTTGATTACTAAGGACATGTTTAATTTAAAAAAATCCTATTCATTTTTGACAGTATAATTAATATTTTGCTCTCAATAATTCCTGCTTCTGGTCAAAGGAGAATATTTCAAATTGCCTCTTTTGGTATCAGTACTTACTGTATTAATAGTAGTAGTTTTAATAACAGCTTCTTTTCCCTAGCACTTATAAAGTGCTATGCCCATGTAAATTTGTGTGATGAACAATAACTCTGTAAAGCTGTATTAATATAATGTGTTTTACTAATTAATTCTGAAAATGAATGTTATTTGAGAAAGGAGTTCATCTGAGCACTTCCAGACTCTTATCAATGAGAATATTACAATATGTTTTAGCACAACAAAAGTTGTGTTTTTGATTGCATTAATAATGTTTTCGGTTGTTCCTTGGATGCTGTTTATTTTCCTTTTATTAATTTACACTAAATTTCCTTTGAATGTTTTTTTGAATTTTCTTTAAATCAGCTTATCAGTTAACAAAACGAATTTTTCATAAACATTTTGTCCTGCTGTTCCCCATGATATGTCATAAATCTGTTGCCAGTTCTTTACTTTTGCAAAATATTTCATTTTTTCACTGTGAATAAAGTTATACACTCCAGTTTTATGTTTAAATACCTGCTTAGTGGTTTGAAGCATTTAAAAATTTGTGCTTTGTGAATGTTAATATTTTAAGAAATTTTAAATATTTAAAATTGAATTTTAATTCCTTTTTTAGAACTGCTACATATATATGAATGATGATATAAGCCATGATTGTAAATGAATTCATAAGCACTGCAGGTAGGAATATATCTCCCAAAATAGAAAGCATTCCTGTTTGGGGGATCTCTTAAGTAGTTTTATTTATTTATAATTTATTTTATTGATTCTCTCAGTAACTCTTAATTGTGTTATCAAATGTCAGAGATTATAACATATTCAAAATGAGAAATACACTAGTTTTACATTTATAACTACAGATGTTTTCAGATAAGGCAGTTAAATATGAATTTTTTCATCACATGAGGAACTAGAAAAGAAAGTAAAAATAGATTTGGTTTTAAAGTCATTCAGGTTTGCCTACTTTATTATAAGTAGGAAATGGAGTCTTAACTTCCTGGGAGCCTACTGCATGGCTTAGACTTAGGAGGCACTTTCTTTCTCAAGCTCTATGGGGGATGGATCCAGTCTTCTCCAAATTTGTGGAAACTTGTTGGTCTGTTTTAGCATCTCCGCAGCCTTGGAGGCCTTTCTCTTTTTACCAGGGGCTTTTACTTGTGGGGTTTCAGCACTGAGGCTCGCTCCTGTAGAATCCTTTACCTGGCTTGCTCTGGGAAGTGTTGAGCACTTTCTTTCACTTCCAGCCAGGCTCTCCTGTAACTGGTCCCTGCAGGGATGTGTTCTTTGATTCCTCGTATCTGCTCCCCATCCTTGACCCATATGCCAGCTCCTCCTCCGTGGCAGCAGTCTCTTTCCTTCCTTCCTCCTGCCCTTTTACATATCCATGGGTAAATTCACATTATATAAAGTATCTGCAGAATGATTCACTTAAAAAACCGTGATTGACTGTTTTGCTATCCGCCCCCCCCCCACACTTCTCTTCTGGTTTTAGATGCATTGATTTTGGTTGGAGAAAAGCTTTTTAATTTTATGTAACCAAAACTGTTCATTTTGTCTCCTTTGACCCTTTCTGTCTTTTGCTTGATCATGATTTCTTCCCCTATTTATACAAGGAGCAGTTAATTTCTTCCATGTGCCTCTCTTTGTGAAGTTAGCCAGCTTGACTTTGTCTTTTCTGTGAAATGTTGTTCTAACTAGACTACTTGCCAGTTTTCCTACAGTTTGTATTGAGTAGTGAATTCTCCCATAGCTAAGATCATTTACTTTCTCAAACAGGTAGATGCTGTGCTCTTTTGCTCCTGTGTATTTTGTACCTGATTGGTTCCAGTAATCAGTCTTTCTTTGCCAGTGATAAATTGCTTAATGATATTGGCCTTATAGTGTAGTTTTAGGATCTGGTACTGTTAGGGCCCCTTTCTTCCCATTTCCCCCATTAATTTCCTTGGTATTTTCAGTTTTTGTTCATTCAGAAGAATTTTGTTATTTTTTTTAACTTTCTCAAAAAAGCCTTGGGTATTTTGATTTGTATGGCACTGTTAGTAAATTACTTTAGGTAGTATTACCATTTTTATGGTTTGGATTTGGCCTAGTAGTGACCAATTAATATTTCTCCAGTTATTTAGATCTGCTTTTATTTGTGTAAAAAGTGAACTGTATCCATTCACTCTCTGTCTATAGTTTGGAAAATAAACTTCCAGTTGTTTTACACTACCTGTAGTTAACTTTCAATGCAATTTATCTTCCTTTCTCTTTCTGGTGGATTTTATTGATAATTTACAGAATATTGATAAATTGCTTGGGTTACTCATACCCTCCTGTGTTCCTGTAGTTTTTACGTTTCATTTAAGTTTTTAATTGATGCTTTAGATCTCTGAGTAAACAATGATATCATCTGTTGTAATCCCAGGGAAACTGAAGCAAGACATCGATTAGGTTTTTAATACTTTAATAGTGGAGAATTTGGACTAGCCAAAGCCAGCCGGCTAAATGGGACTCTTGTCTCAAAGCATCCAGCTTTGAGCAATTGATTCTGAGACTTATAGGGCTCCAGCTATCAGGCAACCAAAGACAAGGGGGGGCAGACCCTGGGTGAGTGGAGAGCCATTATCTCAGGAAAGGATCATAATTCAGTTCTGACAGGATGGGGGAGATGGCGAGTCTAGGGCAAGAGATACCCAGGCTTTTGAGATAAGCCATCTGGAGTTTTGTGATTCTTTGGAAATGAGAGTGGCCAGAGCTTCCAGGCTACAATTCTCTCAGTCCCAATGAGGCAAAGAATGGGGGTGATGACAACAATTCCACTCAGGGCATAATAATTCAGGGAAACTGAGGCAGGGAAACTGAGATATTACAATTCAGGGAAACTGAGATATTACACTGCAAAGAGTGATTTGTTTCTTTTCTATGGAGTTATTGCTATAGCTCACATTTTTAGTACAATATTCCATGGTAATGATGATCACCAATACCTATTATATGTAATGAAGAAAATTCCTCTGTACCTTATTGTTTCTGGGAAATTATTGAATAGAAAGATCAGCAAATTACCATTAAATCAGGTCAGTTAACTGTAAGTGATAGGTGAGCATTTGTCAGGTATATAGAGCTTTCTATATAAAATTGCAGGAAGGAAAGAATCTCTCTAGCAGCACTCCCAGCAAGGAAAGAAATTCAGTAGGCAGGTTTGGGGAGTATAGTCAGTGAAAATTCCAGAATGAAGTCCCCACTCTGAAATAAGAACTGGCACTTAAACCCTTTCCTGTCTCACAAAAAGTTCTGCATCATTTGGGAAACAATCAAAAGATTTGATTGGAACATTTAGTTGAAATTCAGGGGTTGTATAAACTAAATGTATGTGCTGGTCAGTTGTACTTTAACCTTTTAAATTGGTGTGTGTGTGTGTGTGTGTGTGTGTGTGTGTGGTGTGTGTGTGTTCAAATTAGAAATGTCATTGTAAATTAGAAGCTTTTTCTCATTCTTGTAATAGATCATATTTTATCTGAAT
>JAJPUD010009277.1:0-77053 GCA_023553655.1 Myrmecobius fasciatus | reverse complement strand
ATCTATGGTACCCTTTAGGAAGATATAATTTCCTTCTTTGTCTCTTTTAATTAAGTCTATCTTTGCTTTTACTTGGTCTGAGATCAGGATTGCTACCCCGCTTTTTTTTGTTCACCTGAAGCATAATAGATTCTGCTCCAGCCTTTTACCTTCACCCTGTATGTATCTCTATGTTTTAGATGTGTTTCTTGTATACAACATATTGTTGGATTCTGGTTTTTAATCCAGTCTGCTATCTGCTTCTGCTTTAAGGGAGAGAATTTTTATTACTTTTTTGAAAGATTTTGAATTAAAACTTTCTCTCCCTTTCTCCATCCCCTTCCAAGGCAGCAAGCAATCTGATATAAATTATACATGTGTTATCACATAAAATGCATTTCCACTTTAGTCATACTGTGAAAAATGAAACAGAACAAATGGGAAAAAAACACAAAACAAATAAAGTGAAAAGTGTGCTTTGATCTGCATTCAGTAACCAAAAGTTCTTTCTCTGGATGTGGATAACATTTTCCATCATGAATCTTTTGGAATTATCATCTATTTCCATATTGCTGAAAAAAAATTATGTTAATCATGGTGGGTCTATTACACAATTTTTTAAATTATTATTAAAGCTTTTTATTTATAAAACACATGCATGGGTAATTTTTCAACACTGACCCCTGCAAAACATTCTATTCCAAATTTTCCCTCCTTCCCCCTACCCCCTCTCCTAGATGGCAAGTATTACAATACATATTAAATATGTTAAAATATATGTTAAATCTAATATATGTATACATAGTTATATAATTATCTTGTTGCACAAGAAAAATCAGATCAAGAAAAAAAATTGAGAAAGAAAACAAAATGCATGGCTTTCAGCTTTAAAGGAGAAGTTATGGGATTCTAATCAGGTCCACAATATTCTTGGTTTATTATACTAGAGATTTCAGGGAGTTTACTTTTAGGTAAGATATCTTACTCCCAATGGGAAAATTCTTTCACTCTGTATTTCAGCTAGATATTCTTCTATATATATTGGTTTCTATTTTGCTATCAACTTGGATAAATGAATTTCTTTGCTCTTTGTTGTGTGTATGTATTGTGGAACTGAAATCTGATGGGAAGGGGATCAAGTCTTGAATTTATAGCTTGGAGCTCTTCTTTCCCTGTTAGAAATAATGATTAAGAGTTTAGCTTAAACCTGGAATTATTTTCTCTATACTGTTATTTAAGGGGGCAGTTAAAATATTTTTCTAGCCCAGTAATCCCTCTTTCTAACAAAAAGAGAGTGGTCAACTTCTGGCCCCAAATTCCAGCTTTCTTTTCTGGCAAAAAATAAAAATCTCCCTTGGAGAAGAGTAGGGGAAAGATGTGCTAGAAATACCTATTCTTTGTTTCACACACCTCAGGACCAGATGTTTGGAGAGGAAAAAACACTGGAAAATATGAGTATAAATATCTGTGTAGATTATTAGAATTGGTTCAAAGAGTGTTCTGAGAGGTCAGAAGATGAAAGACAGGTATGGCCGAGCATGCTAGTACATGCCCATAATCCCTTCTAATAAGTAGGCTGAGGCTGATGAATACTTGAGATCAACGGTTCTGAGCTATACTGTGCTAAAACCAATTGGATGTCTGTACTGTCTAATATCAATTAGCCCTCAAAGGGGTGGAGGCCAAGGGAAGACTTTTAAGTTTAATCTGCCTTTATTAACATTTTCTTTATTGCTTTCTTTAGACTAAATAATCAATAAAACAAGTCAAACCCTGATTTATAGCTGAAGTGGATATGGTCACACTGAAAATCTTACAAGTGGCTCCCCTGAGTCTATCTGAGCTGGTCCCAGCACAATCCTAGAAAAAAAAACAGATGAGGTCAGAAAAGAATCCAATCAAAGCTTCCATGCCAACAACATTCTTGCGAGAAGCCTCTGAATTTCCAGTCTGCGGGAGACCCAATTTCAAAAACAAACAAAAACCATAAGCAATAGATGTCATGTTTGAAATGATTAGAGGTGTTCACCATATTGAGGAAGAAAACAATTCTTGAATTTTGACTATGATAAGTAGGGGTCATATAAGTTGTTCTATTACTCTGACTTGGGTGAAAAAGTTTCCTTACACTCACTTCCCCTTTCAATGTGGGTCAGATTAGAGGGGGAAGTTGCTGATAAACTGCCCCTCTCCAGCATTTAAAGGAGTCCCTTTCTAGCCCAAGTTTATAAATGGGAGAAATAAAGACCAATGATAATGACAGGGTATACAACCTAATCATAAATCTTTAGACAAAATATTAGACCAATACAGGACAGGAAGACAACATAACAACAGGAAGACATGTACTGGGCCTCTACTTAGGTGCCCGATTACCCTTTTCCCCTCTGTGGTTCCCAATCTAAATTGATACAAAGATAGATTCTCTCTTTGAATTGTCTATAGATCTATTCTCCCTGGTATGCTATGGCTTTTATTTTATTCAATATATTTTATTTCAATAACATTTCCAATTACATGTAGAAAAATCTTTTTATTCATTTTTTTTTTTTTTTTGCTAAGGCAATTGATGTTAAGTGACTTGCCCAGGGTCACACAGCTAGGGAATGTTAAGTGTCTGAGACCAGATTTGAACTCAGGTCCTCCTGACTTCAGGGCTGGAGCTCTATCCACTGGGCCACCTAGCTGCCCCTATTCATTTTTTTTTTTAATTTTGCATTACAGGCAGCTAGATCACAGTGGACAGAGCACCAGCCCTGAAGTCAGGAGGACCTGAGTTCAAATCTGGTCTCAGACACTTAATACTTACTAGCTGTGTGACCCTAGGCAAGTCACTTAACTCCAATTGCCTCAGCAAAAATAAAATAAAATAAAATTTTGCATTACAAATTCTCTCCACCTCTCCCACTCCATTTCCCCTCTTCGAGAAGGCAAACAATTGGATAGATGTGAAGTCTTGTAAAACATATGACCATATTATGTTGCAAAAAAAAAAAAATGCAGCCAAAAAACACGAGAAAAATATGCTTCAATCTCCATTAAATGTTCATTAGTTCTCTCTCTAGAGATAAATTGCACTTTTGGTCATGGGTCTTTTTGAAATTGTCTTGCATGGTCATGATCAGAATAGCTAAGCTTTTCATAATTGATCATTGTGCAATATGGCTGTAGCTGTGTACATGTTCTGGTTCTTTTCACTTCACCTTGCATGAGTTCATGTAAATTTTTCCAGATTTTTCTGATACCATTCTGTTCATCATTTCTTATTGTACTATAGCTTTTATAGCTCCCCATGCAAGGCTATTCATGGGACTGAGCATTTTAGCATCCTTTCTCTTTACCAAAAAGGCAAAGAACTCCAGGGTAATGTTTGAACCAGATTTAAAAATACATAGAATTTGGATTTTGGCCCTGCTGGGAGTAAGAAGAGGGATAAAGTTAAGCTGCATTTTAGCTGAAATTTCAGTATATTAGAAGAGGAAAGAGAATAATAGCCTTCTAGATTCCTCCCACATATGAGCTAATAAAAAGCCATGGGCCCCAAAGATTAAAGTCTGGGTATTCTTTCTTTCCCCTAAACACTGGTGGCTGCCAGGATTTTAAAAAGGAAGCTCTGCCCTCGGGGAAAGAATAAATTGAAAGAAAGCAATTCTTTCACAAAGGAGGGAGGGAATTCCCCACTCCTTTTTTATTCCCCAATACATGGACAGGAGCCTAGCTCGCTAGCCAGCAACATCAGCATAAGACTCCTTTAAACAACTGATAATATGAAATTCAAAGTCAGATGCTGGACAAAATACATGGGATAATCTGCAGAGATAATAATGGAACCCATGGAAGCTTATGAAATCACCAAATGAAGACAGTATAGAGAGAAGAGAAAAGGGCCCATAATTAGTGGAGATGCAGCAAAAGAAACTGAGAAGTAATTAAGTAGGAAATAAATTGAAAGAAAGCCCTGTCACTAAAACCCAGAGGACAGAGTGTTCAGGAGAAGGTGACTGATAGTATCAAAGTATGTAGAAATATCAAGAAGGTTGAGGAATGAGAAAACATTAATTAAGCAATTAAAAGATCATTAGTAACTTTGAAAAGGAATAGTTAGCATTGAATGATGGTGTTGGAAGTCAGATTGTAGATAGTTTGCAAGTGAGTGAGAGGATGGGAAGTAGAGGCATCAATTATAGTTAATATAGGACAATAGCAAGAGAGAATGGTTGGACCATAAAGATATGGATAAGACACAAATGCATCTGTAGCCCAAAGGGAAGCAGCCAGTAGATAGGGAGAGACTGAAGATTAGTGAGTGTGAAGATGATATAGGGGACGATCTAATGGAAAAGGGATGGAATGGGATTGCTTGTACATGTTAGAGGGTCTGCTTTGGTAAGGAGAGAGGGCCACTTCTTCATGTGACATGGGTGAAGGGAAAAGATAGTGGGAGAAGGCATCTTTAGTCACAGAAAATTAAGAAGAGAGAAGAGGGAACTCTTGGCCAATGGACCAAATTATTTTCAGTGAAATGTGAGGCAAATCCTTCCCTGAGAGTATGAGAGAAAGATGCAATGGATGGATAAAAAGCTTTTAAAAAGTTATTGTAGAAAAAAAAAAAAGAAAAAAAGAAAAGTTATTATAGAGGGGCAGCTAGGTGGCACAGTGGATAGAGCACCAGCCCTGAAGTTAGGAGGACCTGAGTTCAAATCTGAACTCAGACACTTAACACTTCCTAGCTGTGTGACCTTGGGCAAGTCACTTAACCCCAATAGCCTTGGCAAAAAAAAAAGTCACTATAGTTAATAAAATTGTTAATTGATTAAGGAGGCAGGCCCAGGAGATTATGTAACATAAATTTGTAATTACATTACATGATTTTTAAAAATTTTCTCCAGTTCCATTTCTTCTGCTCTGACAAATTTCAAAAGAAAATTTGGTTTATTATTTCATGTTGTCTCATGGAGATTTTGATTTTGATTTTGTTTCATTTTGAATTTCAGGGAAGTCAGTTATTGATTAATACTATTAACCTCCATGGGTTATTTTTCAGTCATGTCTGACTTTTTGTGATCCTATTTGGGGTTTTCTTGGCAAAGGTACTCAAGTGTTTTGCCATTTTATTCTCCAGATCATTTTACAAATGAGGAAATTGAAGCAAACATGGTTAAGTGACTGGCCAGAGTCACTTAGTTAAATGTCTGAGGTCAGATGAGTCTTCCTAACTATAGGGCTGACATATAACATTGCAATTTATATCGTTTCATTTCTTCCAGATATTCTTATATCTTTTAGAGTATACTGAAATATACTCTTAAGGTATATTTCAAATTAGTAAAGAGTTATCTTTTCTTCTAAGTTTGCTTCCTGGATAGTTTCTCAATTCAGGATAGTTATCCATTGTGTCCAGCATTTTCTTCCTTTTATTCATATTCTGGATTGGAGTTTTGGGTTTAGGTTAGATTTTGCTTCCTCCTATGCTTTTGGGTAGTAGAAGAAGGCCCTACTTACCTTCTTTTACAGGAATTACAGAAATTTCAATTCAGATCTCCTGATGAATCAACTTAGATTTAGCTGTGACCCCTTCTCTTTTTTCTTACCCATTTCTGAACTTGGATTTGTGTTTGTTAATGTAACAGTTCCTGCACAGATGTTAATGGTGCTGGTAGTAGGCCTCTTGGGAGACTTTGCTTCCCAAATGATGCCTGGATATTTCTCCTGTTGTGGCTCAGTCTTGGACTGCTTGGCCACTAGGTTCCCTGGATACTAAGTTACTTGGGCATTAAAATGCCAGGGCATTGAGTGCTATGTTGCTTAGGTGCTGATCTGGATCCATCTCCTTAGAAAAAACTAAGTGCTTATAGGCTAATATTATAAAGAAAGAAAGAAATTGAACGGAAAAGTAAAAGATCCAAGAGGGATCATCAAGGGAAAAAAAGGACCCTTAGACTGAAGATTCATGAGAAATTTAAAGAATCAAGAGAAGGAAAGGCAGAGAAGCTGAATTAATTGTCCAGCTATTAAATCCCATGTTCCTTTGTAAAGAAGTCACCATCATCACAGGACAAAATAGCAATCTAGTATTTGGTAAACCCAAAGACCCCAGCTTTTGGGATAAGAACTCACTATTTGACAAAAACTGCTGGGAAAATTGGAAACTAGTATGGCAGAAACTAGGCATTGACCCACACCTAACACTGTATACCAACATAAGGTCGAAATGGGTTCATGATCTTGACATAAAGAATGTTATTATAAATAAATTAGAAGAACATAGGATAGTTTACCTCTCAGATCTGTGGAAGAGGAAGGAATTTGTGACCAAAGAAGAACTAGAGATCATTATTAATCACAAAATAGATAATTTTGATTATATCAAGTTAAAAAGGTTTTGTACAAACAAAACTAATGCAAATAAGATTAGAAAGGAAGTAATAAACAGGGAAAACATTTTTACATTCAAAGGTTCTGATAAAGGCCTCCTTTCTAAAATATTTAGAGAATTAACTCAAATTTATAAGAATTCAAGCTTTCTCCAATTGATAATTGGTCAAATGATATGAATAGACAATACTCAGATGAAGAAATTAAAACCATTTGCAAGTCATATGAAAAGGTGCCCTAAATCATTTTTGATCAGAGAAATGCAAATTAAGACAACTGCAATACCACTACACACCTCTCAGATTGGCTAAGATGACAGGAAAAGATAATGACGAACATTGGAGGGGATGTGGGAAAACTGGGACACTAATATATTGTTGGTGGAATTGTGAATTAAATCAACCCTTCTAGTGAGCAATTTCAAACTATACCTAACTGTGCATACCCTTTGATGCAGCAATGTTTCTATTGGGCTTGTATCCTAAAGAGATCATAAAGGAGGGCAAGGGACCCACATGTGCAAAAATGTTTGTGGTAGCCCTTTTTGTAGTGGCAAGAAACTGGAAACTGAATGGATGTCCATCAATTGGAGAATGGCTGAATAAATTATAGTATATGAATGTTATGGAATATTGTTGTTCTGTAAAAAATGACCAACAAGATGATTTCAGAGAGGCCTGGAGAGACCTACATGAACTGATGCTGAGTGAAATGAGCACAACCAGGAGATCATTATACATGGCAACAAGACTATATGATGATCAATTCTGATGGACATGGTTCTCTTCAACAATGAGGTGATTCAAATCAGTTTCTATTATTCAGTGATGAAGAAAGCCATATACACCCAGAGAAAGGACTGTGGGAACTGAATGTGGACCACAACACAGCATTTTAACGCTTTCTGTTGAGGTTTGCTTGCATTTTTTTTTTCCTTCTTAGGGTTTTTCTTTCTCTTTCTAGATCCAATTTTTCTTATTCTGCAAGATAACTGTATAGACATGTACACAAATATTGGATTTATCATATATTTTAACATATTTGACATGTATTAGACTACCTGCCATCTAAAGGAGAGGGTGGGAAGGAGGGAAAAATTTGGAACAGGAAGTTTTGCAAAGGCCAATGCTGATACTCATATGTTCTGTAAATAAAAAACTTTAATAAAAAAAAAAGAAGAAGAAGAAGAAGTCAACATCATAAACCCAAAGACCCCAGTTTCTGGGATAAGAACTCACTGTTTCACAAAAATTGCTGAGAACATTGGAAAATAGTATGGCAGAAACTAGGCATTGGCCAATAACTAACACTCTATTCCAAGATAAGGTCAAAATGGGTTCATGATACAGATATAAAGAGGGATACTATAAGCAAATTAGAAGAACAGAGGATAATCTGCCTCTCAGATCTGAGGAGAAGGAAGGAATTTATGGACAAGGAAAAACTAGAGTACATTCTGAAATGCAAAAAATGAATAATTTTGATTATGTTGAATTAAAAGGTTTTTGTACAAACAAAACCAATGTAGACAAAATTAGAAGGAAAGCAGAAAACTGGGGAGAAATTTTTACATCCAAGGGTTCTGATAATCATCTCATTTCTAAAATATGTAGAAAATTGATTCAAATATATAAGAATACAAGCCATTCTCCAACTGATAAGTGGCCAAAGGATATAAGCATTTTTCAGATGAAGAAATTATAACTATTTCTAGGTCTATAAAAAAAATTCTCTTAATTCATCCAAGAAATACAAATTAAGATACATCTCTCGGATTGGCTTAGGTAACAGGAAAAGATAATGATAAATGTTGCAAGGGAAGTAGGAAAACTGGGACACTGGCACAGTTTTGGTGGAGTTGTGAACTAATTTGACTATTCTGGACAGCAATTTGGTACTATGTCCAAAGAGCTATCAAACTGCATACCCTTTGATCTAGCAGTGTCTCTACTGAGTCTGATTCCAAAGAGATCATAAAAAAAGGGAAAAGGACCCACATGTGCAAAAATATTTGTAGCAGCTTTTGTAGTAGTGGCAAGGAACTGGAAACTGAGTGGATGCCCATAAGATAGGGAATGATTGAATGAGTTATGGTATATGAATATTATGGAATATTATTGTTCTATAAGAAAAGATAAGCAAGATGATTTCAGAAAAGCCTGCAGAAACTTTTCTGGAAAACTGACACTAAATGAAGTGAAGTGGGTAGAACCCAATAGAACATTGTACACAGCAACAAGATTATGCAAAATCAATTCTGATGGACAAGGCTCTTTTCAACAATGAAGTGATTCAGGCCAATTCCAACAGACTTGTGATGAAGAGAGCTATATACATCCAGACAGAGGACTGTGGGGACTGAATGTGAATCACAACATACTATTTTCACCTTTTTTGTTGTTTCTTTGCTTTTTGTTTTCTTTCTCATTTTTTTTCTTTTTGATCTGATTTTTTTTTTTGTGCAACATGATAAATGTGGAAATATGTATGGAAGAATTGCACATCTTTAACATCTATTGAATTACTTGCTGTCTAGGGGAGGGGAGGAAAAGAGGGAGAAAAATTTGGAGCACAAGGTTTTGCAAGGGTGAATATTGAAAATTATTTTTGTGTAGATTTTGAAAACAAAGTTATTATTTTTAAAAAGTCAACATCATTTATAGGAAGGATAACACAGTGGGAATATTATGAACTGAGGAAAAAAGAACTAAGAGAAAGAGAGAGACTGAGGAATAATCCTTACCTGGTCCATAACATTTTTCTGTAATCTCCCAATATGAGAACTTTCAGAAAATAGTATAAAAGCAGTAAAAGGTTTGGGATGAGTGGAATAGAACTGACTTCATAATTCAACTGAAACTGTCTTCTCCAACAATGGAATTTGCAGAGAAACAGTAAAGAAGGCAGAACAGAAGGAAACTGTACAGCTCAATACAGTTCTATTCTGAGCCAATCCAACAAAGAACTAAAAAGAGTGCTAGACCAATGGGTGGAGATCAAGATTATAAATTTAGCCCAGGGAAGTGACCAAGGAAGGAACTATGGAATAGAGATAGGCTAGTAGTAATGTCCTGCCAATATCAAAGTGGGATGGTGGATTCAATCCCCAGAGAGTAGTAAGGAGTGGGCCAGCAACTCCATCCCCCCACCCCAGAATAAGATCTGCAACTTGGCCTAGGGGTGAATGATCAAAGAAGGAGTTGTAAAACAAGGCTTTGATGTAAAGTTCTGTCCTTCTGAACCTATAGAGATTTAAAGCTAAATGACGGCTGGGGCCAGCCACTGCTTACTAAAAGTTCACTGCGGTAAATCTGCAATTATGTTGTTTATATCCATAACTGGAGTTTGGAATCTAAAAAGTCCAGAAGGGAAGCAATAAGACTAGGCCTAGATCAGACCACTTAGAGCCTTTTGAAAATTTGCTGCTCTCTGACCTGAAATGCCCCTGTGAACCTTGAAGAATACAACACTCAGTGCAAGAAAACATAGTAGCAGGTCTCTAAATAATACAGACCAGGGCTACGCAAAGCCCAACATTCTCTCCAGAAGCACACAGAGCTTCACTCTAACACAAAGTCCCATTTTGGGAAGTAAAAGGTAGAAGAATAAGTTAAAAAAAAAAAAAAAAAAACCTCTAATAGTTTCCATGATAAAGGAACATGGGAGATCAAATCTAGGGGAAAAATAACTCCAATAAACCAATAAGCAAAGTCTCCAAAAGAAAAAAGAAACAACATGACCATAGAATTCCTAAAAGAAATGCAGCAAGAGGTTTTTGGTTTTTGTTTTGTTTTGTTTTGTTTTTTAAAGAAAGTTTAAAATGAGATTATAAACAAAATGGGAATGCTAAGAGAAATAGTTAAAAATAGGAAAAAAGGGCTTTGGAGGAAAAAATTGGAAAATTAGCAACTTAGAAGAAATACAAAACTTTACCCAAATAAAAGACTTCTTGAAAATTAGAATGAACTAAGATTAATGACTCTTAACAGAAAGCAATAAATATTTAAACAAAAGTTGAGAGACTGAAAAAGTAGAAGAAAATTCAAAGTTTCTTGTATTAGAACAAAACAAAACAGAAAACCCAAATGACCTTGAAATTAAATCAAGAATGAAGAAAACTATACACACCTAGGGAGAGGCCTATGGGATCTGAGGGTGGACCACAACATAGCATTTTCCCGCTCTCTATTGATGTTTGCTTGCATTATGTTTCCCTTCTCAGATTTTTTTTCTTGTAGATCAGATTTTTCTTGTACAGCAAGATAACTGTATAAATATGTATATACATATTTGATTTGTCAAGTATTTTAACATAATTAACATGTATTAGACTTCCTGCCATCTAGAGAAGGGAGTGGGGGGAAGGAGGGAAAAATTTGTAACAGAAAGCTTTGCAAGGGTCAATGATGAAAAATTACCCATGCATATGTTTTGCAAATAAAAAATTTTAATTATAAAAAAGTAAATCAAGAAGAATAGTTCCAAGCATGGAGGCAAAAATAGTTCCAAGGGTGGAAGCAAGATGGTGGAGTGAAGCCAGGAAACTACTCGAGTTTTCCCAGTTTCCCTCAAAAACCGCATGAAACCAAGCCTTTAAACAGAATCTGAGGGAATGAAACTACTCTTTAGCTCAAAATAGATAGGAAGGACTTCAAGAAAGTTAAGTCTCGAGGTGAAAGGGATATTCAACCTAGCTCAGACAGTATCCAGGAAAGCCAGTGAGAGGGTCTTCATAACAGTAGACCAGCACCTGAGACCTCAGTCCTGGCTCAGTAGCAGAGCAGACCAGCACAGAAGGCAAATTGCCAGCTCGGAAAACCAGCTAGAGAGAGCAGATAGGGCTACTCTGTTCTGTGAGCAAGACACCAAACACAAAGACCCTCTGTGCTCAAAGCCACGGGTTAGAGAAGCATAAGAAACTCCTGTACCCTAGGAACAGAGCTCGACCTCAAAAGTCACAAAATACAAAAAAAAAAAAAAAAAAAATGAGCAAGAAACAGAAAATAACCTTAACCATAGAAAGCTACTATGGTGACAAGGAAAACCAAAACAACTCAGACAAGGACAAAATATCTACATGGGAAACCTCAAAGGGTGATATAAATTGGTCTAAAACCCAAAGAGCCTTCTTAGAAGCACTCATAAAGAATTTTAAAAGGCAAATAAGAGAGGTAGAAGAAAAATTGGGAAAAGAAATGAGAAGTATGCAAGAAAGAGTCAACAGCTTGGAAAAGGAAGGACAAAAATTGACCAAAGAAAACAATTCCTCAAAAAATACAATCGGCTAAATGCCAAAAAAAAAAAAAAAAAACAACCCACTGAAGAAAACAACACCTTGAAAAGTAAAATTAATCAAATGGAAAAAAGAGATACAAAAACTAACTGAAGGAAATCATGCATTAAAAACTAAAATGGAGCAAATGGAAATTAATGACTCAATGAGACATCAAGAATCAATCAAATAAACTAAAAAGAATGGAAAAATGGAAGAGAATGTAAAACACCTCATTGGAAAAATAGCTGACCTGAAAAATAAATCTAGGAGAGACGATATAAAAATTATTAGTCTACCTGAAAGCCACTAACAAAAAATGTCTGGATAGTATTCTTCAGTATATCATCAAGGAAAACTGCCCTGATATACTAACTAGCACCAGAGGGCAAAGTAGTCATTGAAAGAATCCAATGATCACCTCCAGAAAGAGATCTCACAAGCAAAACCTCCAAAAAAACATTGTGGCAAAACTCCAGAACTTTAATCTCAAGGAGAAAATACTGGGGTTTTTTTGTTTTTGTTTTTGTCTTTTTCTGAAGCAATTGGGGCTAAGTAACTACAGAAGAAAGGATAAATAAGGGTGGGTAACTTTTTGGTAAACAAGGAAACAGAGAAAAATGGGAAGAGAAGTTAAACAAGAGGAAAGGTAGACTACAGAGGGATTAGGTTTATTTTCCCCACTTTTTTTTTCCCCTTAGGCAATTGAGGTTAAGTGACTTGCCCAGGGTCACATAGCTAGGGAATGTTAAGTGTCTGAGACCAGATTTGAACTCAGGTCCTCCTAACTTCAGGGCTGGTGCTCTATCCACTGCGCCACCTAGCTGCCCCTACAAAGGGATTAGTTTTAAGCAAAACAAAACTAGGAAATATGAGGGTAGATTTTGAAGAGAAGTATAAAAAGAAAGAAAAAAGTAAGAATTTATGGTTGGGTCTGAGTGAGGGGAAAAGAAGAGGTGCAGGGCAGTGAAAGCTGATTGCATCAAACATGGAACAAAGGCTGTCACAGTTATTCTCCACTTTTTTTCTTGTAAAACTGGGACAAGTAGTAAGGACAAGAAAGTATAAGAAAATAGAATAAATAATGATCATAATTGTGAATATGGATGGTATGAACTCATAAATAGAATGGAAAAGGATAGAAGAATGGAGTAGGAAACAAAAATCAATAATGTTTTAGTTTTAAAAAACAAAAACAAAAACACCTAAAACAAAAATTTGCACAGAATTAAAATAAGAGGTGGGAGTTTCAGGTGAAATCAAAAGAGCAGAGGTAGCAAGCAAGATCTCAGACAAAACAACAGTAAAAATAGACTTAAGAGAGATAAAAAGAGACACTGTATTATGCTGAAAGGTATCGTGAAATAAATTAACAAAACATTACACAGACATATATAAACATATTCATATATGGGTATAAAACAAGAATGAAGTTAAGGACCTGAATAAAATGTTAAAAAGTTAGATATGAGAGATCTCTGCAATTATTGAAAAATAATTCTTATTTTTGTATGTATAAATGCTCATATTTGCTGTTTTATCAAACAAAATGACAAAAAATTAAAATTTTATTTTTAAAAGGTAAGTGAAGGGAGGTGGAATAGGAGAATAGATATGGGCCAAAAGACTAAAAGCATCATGATAAGAGGGAAAAATAGGTTAAATATGACTAAGAAGAAGTTTGTGGTTAAAAAGTGGAATTTCACAGTTCTGATTTGGGCAGTTTTACAATAATGTAAGATAGGGCTGGAGCTGAGATAGCAAAATGGAGGGGAAATTACAGTAAACTCTTCCAGTATTATCTCACAAATAATTTTAAAATAGTGCACCAAATCAAATTTTGAGCAGCATAGCTAAAAAAAGGTTGGAATAGGACAGTTTTTCAACCCAAGACAATTTAGAAACTCAGGAGAAGTTTGTGACACTGGGATCCAGGCTGGCTCAGAGCACAATATGGCTGGCAACACCAACTTTTACTCTTGGGGGCTGTGGTGGCAACAATAAGCTGCAGCAACAGCAATAGTTCTAGGATCTCTTACCAGAGACAATAAGGGGATTAGATAACTGGTTGGAAAGAGATTACAGGGAACTGACAAGGTAGGTACTAGATGTACCTACATTGCCTATTGCCTAGTTTCAGGACATATAGAGAGCAGGGGCCCTAGTTTCTGGTAGCGTGAATCAAAGATTATAGAATCTGTTCCATTGACAAGCTGGAAAATTGGAAACTAATGTTGAAGAAATTAGGGCTTGACCCACACCTAACACCACATACCAAAATATGATTTAGAATAAATGGCTTTTGTATTCCTTTACATATCTCAGTCTGTGATTCTATAACTCAAAACTATATACTCAGAACTATAGTTCTAGGAGTACCAATTGTCATCCCAAGGGAGCAGATACCTTTCTTGGGTGGGACGCTAACACCTTCCCGAAGAATAACCACACCCCTCCCCAGATCACATTATCTTAGAAGCACTGAAAACTTAAAGACCCCTAGAACTAGCTGTGAAAACAGCAGAATAAAAAGGCCTGAAGCTTGGTTCATTGACTCTTTCCACACTCCCAGAAATGAGCAAACCTCCAAATCTACAAGTTCAAAGGTAAGAAATAGACTGGGCAAATGAGCAAACAACAAAAAAATAATTTGACCATAAAAAATTATGTTAACAGGGATGCTGAAGACAAATTCAGAAGACAATGATGTAAAAACATCTACAAGTAAAGCCTCAAAGAAAAATACATATTGAACACAAGTCCAAAAAGAATTCTTAAAAGAGCTAGCAAAAGAGATTTTAAAAAAAGAACAAAATGATTTTAAAAATCCAAGAAGAGCAATAGAGGAAAAATGGGAGAAAAATGAAAAATATACAAGACAGTTATGAAAAAAGAATAGTTTGGCAAAAAAGGCAGAAAAAAAAACACTGAATAATTCCTTAAAAAGAAAAATTGACCAAATGGAAGAAGAGGTACAAAATCTCACTGAAAAAAATAATTTCTTAAAAATCAGAACTGATCAAGTGGAAGCTAATGACTCCATGAGGCATCAAAAAATAGTAAATGTGTAACCATTGGAGTAAAGAAATTTTCAGAATTATGTAGTTGTCATCAACTTGCTTACAGAAATTCTGCCAAGATGACAGACTATAAGATGGAAAGAGGAGGACCAGGAATGAAATACTAAAATCATTGAAAAAGATGGAACCATATGGGCTTGGCTCTTTTCAACAGTGAGAAGATTTGACAATTCCAACAGACTTGTTACTAAATCACATCCAGAAAGAGAACTATGAGAATTGAATGCGGATTAAAAG
Source organism: Myrmecobius fasciatus (assembly GCA_023553655.1). Classification (NCBI taxonomy): domain Eukaryota; kingdom Metazoa; phylum Chordata; class Mammalia; order Dasyuromorphia; family Myrmecobiidae; genus Myrmecobius; species Myrmecobius fasciatus. The sequence goes on along the minus strand of JAJPUD010009277.1, from coordinate 62,110 downwards.
ATTCTATTTTCACCTTTTTGTTATTGTGTTTCTTTGTGGTTTTTTTAATCTGATGTGTGTGTGTGTGTGTGTGTGCGAACACACGCATGCAGCAGGGTGAATATTGAAATATTTAGAGTAATTGCACATGCTTAACCTATATCAGATTGCCTGCTGTCTTGGGGCGTGGGGAGGAGGGAGGAGAGGGAGAAAAATGTGGAACACAAGGTTTTGTGAAGGTGAATGTTGAAAACTATGTATTTAAAAAAATAAAATACCATTAAAAATTTTTAAAAATTAAAAAAAAAATGGGATCACAGCTTGAAGATGAGTATAAAGCTAATATTTTCTTGGCTTGAATTTTGATAAGATTTTTGTGAAGCATTTCCACTTGGTAAATCTTATCATTTCTATCCCTACAACACACCTTTTATCTATTCCCTTCTCTTTGCTCATATGTCAGATACTTTAGATCAGAATCTCATCACTTCAGGAAAGGGACCCACATGCGCAAAAATGTTTGTGGCAGCCCTTTTTGTAGTGGCAAGAAACTGGAAATTGAAAGGATGCCCATCAATTGGAGAATGGCTGAATAAATTATGGTATATGAATGTTATGGAATATTATTGTTCTGTAAGAAATGACCAACAGGAGGATTTCAGAGAGGATTGGAGAGACTTGCATGAACTGATGCTGAGTGAAATCAGCAGAACCAGGAGAACATTATACACAGCAACAAGACTATACGATGATCAATTTTGATGGACATGGTTCTCTTCAACAAGGATGTGATTCAAACCAGTTCTTCAGCGATGAAGATAGTCATATACATCCAGAGAGAGGCCTGTGGGAACTGGGTGTGAACTACAACACAGCATTTTAACGCTTTCTGTGAATGTTTCCATGCATTTTGTTTTCCTTCTTAGATTGTTTTTTTCTTCTTCTCTTTCTAGATCTGGTGTTTCTTGTGCAGTAAGATAACTGTATAGATATGTATACATGTATTGTATTTGTCATATAATTTATCCTATTTAGCATGTATTAGATTACCTGTCATCTAGGGGTAAGGGGTGGGGGGAAGGAGGGGAGAAGCTTGGGGAAAAAAAAAGTTTTTGCAAAGGTCAATGTTGAAAAATCACTCATATGTTTTGTAAATAAAAAGCTTTATATAGAAAAAAAAAGAATCTTATCACTTTTCTACTGAACTATTATGTTTTTCCCATTTCTAATCCATCTTCTCAACTGCTGCCAAATGCATTGCCTTCTTCAATAAACTCCAATGGCATCTTATTAAATAAAACTCATTGGTCTTTTTAAAAGCCCTGTTCACATTACTCCAATCTACCTTTAGTCTTTTTATACACTCATCTTTCCCCATTCTACAATCCAACCAACTGGTCCTCTTGATGTTATTCACATACCCCATCTCCCACCTCTATGACTTTGTATGTGATTTACCTATGTCTGAAATGCAGACCCTTCTCATCTCCACTTCTTAGGAGTTCAGTTTTCAAAGCTCAGTTTAAATGCCACTTTCTACATAAGACTTTTTCTATTCCCAATTCCTTATTTCTTTCCCTCCAAAAATTGTAGATACTTATGTATGTTGTTTTCCTTGTCCTTCAGGACAGAGATTGCTTCTTTTATGTCTCTGTATCTCTATCATTTAGCATAGTAGGTAATTTAATAAATATTTATTGATTGATTGGCAAGGGGTGTCTTGCCTGAGTTATAAGAAGTCGTAAGAACTATGAAAACAAGTTCTCTTTTTATATGCAAAATTTGTAAGATTATATGTACAGCAGGGAAGGTAACTGGGAGATCAGGTAGTGTACTTTCTTATTTTGACAGGTGAAGAAATCAAGGCCTAGAGAAGTTAAGTGATATACTCAAGGTTATTCAGATAGAGGCAAAACTGCAACTTGAACTGAAGTTCTCTAACTCCAAATACAAATCTCCTTCTACCTTACCATCACTATCCTACAAAAAGAAACTTATAATACCCTTTTATTTACACTTTGCCCAATAGTGCATTTGATTTTGCTTGCTAAGACAAAAACACATCAGATGTTGAAACTTTCTATCTTGAAGAAAAAAGACCTTTTGTCAAATAAAAATATCGTTAATTTTGCTAATTTTATGTGTTTATGATCAACTTCTTACACACATATTACATTATTTATATAACTATTTTCCTTTTTGGCTCATCTATCCTTATGAAGAAAAGACATTTTAAAAATCTCTGAAAAATTAAGACTGAGGTGATTTATTAATCTTGTTAAGAACTCTGATACAAAGCGCAGTAAAAGACAACAGATCAGTAAATAAAACGTGGCTTTTGGCCACTTAAGTGCTGCTACAGAAGTACTAGCATTAAAACAGATTCATTCACCAATTTGAATAAGGTAGTCAAAATAGTAAGAGAAAAGTTTTATTCACTTTTCTAATTAAAAAGTTAATAAAGTTGATTTAAACACTACCAATCTTCAAAAAGGATTTTTAAAAATTACAATTAAATGCAATGAGATTCAGAGAATAGATCATTAGGTTTCGAAAACAAGTCATGGTTGCTATTCCACTGAAAACTTTCCTTTGAATAGTATGAATGTGCAAAGCAGCAGACTGCATTACAGGCCTTGAGTCACTTAAATTTACATAGATTATTAGCATCATCTGTAAATATTCAATATAAACAAAATTGCACATACATGGCATGTTAGCTTTGTTCTCCAAAACAAAAGCAACTCATTAGCTAAAGATACTTTGCCTGACAAAACAAAAAGGCACATCTGAAAAAGATTAATGCTAAAAATACACAGGCTTTGTACCTTCCCTTCCCAATCCCCCACAATGGGTTGTTCACATTTTGTCAAAACAAAATAAAAACAGTGCATTCTGATATCTTTGTTTTGATTTTCATTCCATTTTTCCTTTTGGTCACCAACAGTAAAAATGGCATTTAAAACATGATATCCAAGAGTTTGAGGACATGTAGTAGTTATTCACAACTTTCCTAGATACAGATAAAACTAGAAAGTGAGTAGCCAAAAAGTTTAAAAAGAGTAACACTATATCCCTATACTTGTATAAATTCATTTCCTTAAAAAGGCCTCTAGATGATAAATTTGAAGAATTCCAGAAATGCACTCTTTCTCTCCAGTGCAAACAATAGTTAAATTAATTTAATGAACATACATTGCAAAATATAATTTTTTTATACTGGCCTAATCACTGGTAGCACTGAAGATCCAAGACACAGTAATGTTACTAATCACCTGAAGGACTTGTGTGCTTTAAAACAATGTTATTTTTCCAATTTTTGAAAGCTTCTTTCATCAGTAAGCAATTTTATAAGAGAATTATTTGCAAAACTACTAAAATATCTTGCCTTGTTTTGAATAAATAAAAAAAGAAACTTTACAAATAATATTCCAGTGTCAATGACTAAATATGGCTATGGTCATTGAGGAGTTTCTGCATGTTCTAACAAGGAAAATCTGTACACAGAAGGTTGACAAAAATCTCTTTTGTAAGTCTTTGGTGGCAGTTTTGGTAAGTGAGGGCTTGAATTCTGTCTTGGTGGGATAGGGGGAGCTTGAGAATGAGCAAGATTATTTTGACTGGAACTGAGCATACAGCGACGTGGCACCCTTGGAGAGGGTGTGCTTGGAGGAGTATTTGGTGAGTTTGGACATGTACTGGCTTCCCGGAACCAATCTGGATCTCTGTGAATGTGTCCCATTGGTGGTGGTTGAAGATTAAATGGGTAGTTTATAAAATGTTCAGGAGGCCGAAGTGGTACTGGTGGAGGAGTCTCAGGAAGAGGATCTCGTGGAGGTGGTGGTGGTGGGCTAGGCAAAGGCCCTTCAAATGGACCACTGTAAGCAGGAACTCGAGGCTTTATCTTTGGAGGTGGTGGCTGCCTTGGTGGAATAGCAGGAGGATCATCATCATCATGTTTCATATTTCCCTCAAAAGTTTAAAAAAAAAAGTGATAAATCTTATCACTCATTTGTAAAGTCATCATACCTTGCTGACCAGCATATTTATAACTCTACTACATACAAAAATACTTCAAAAGATAATTTCTATCATGAATCAAAAAAGTTAAAATGTGATGGAATGTGGTTTTAAACAATGAAATCACAGATCTCAACTTCTACTGCTTTCCTAGCCTTCCTTCACCCTTTCCAAAATGTGGCTTAAACATCAGAGCTGTGATTACCTTATAAGATAAAAAATAAGAAGTTTTCCTATGTGGCATCACAAATCTTAGAATATATAGTCTTACATACAACTACCTTGACTTATTTATAAAGACTTATAATTGAGATGAACTATTATCACAGAACCAGCACAGGAATAAACATAATACACAAAATGCAAGAAAAGGAAAAGATAAAGTCTAGGATCTTGCTACTAGGTATCTCCTATTATCATGAGTTATGATTTTGAAATTTTTGTAATTTATAATTCAAGCTATCTGTATATTTAACTGATGGAACTAACACCCTTTTGGGAGTCAGGGGATTGTTAGTTGGGGAGCCACCAAGTTGTAGCCAATTAATTCTGCAGAAGTGAATTGGTCTTCAGATATCCGGGAAGGGAGCTGGATTATAGCTGGCATGTTCTGTTGGAGGTTGAAGAGGGCACTTATGAACAGTGGATTTCTTAGCCAAATTAAAAAACTTTAGGATTAAAGCCAACAGATCTTAAAGGTTAATTAAAAAAATATATAAAATATAATAAAAAGTGTTGATATACAGAATCAACAGATGTTTATTAAGTGGTTACTATATGTAAAACACTGTGGTAAACACTGGGAATAGAAAGGTAAAAACTTGGTCTTGACCTCAGGGAGGTCATATTCTAATGGGGAAGGAAATATGCAAACAATTATGTATATAGAAGATAAATTGGAAACTGTTTCAAAGGGAAGGCAGTAGTACTGGAGAGAAAAGGAAAAGACCTCTTATAAAAGGTGGCATTTGAGATGAGTCTCTTAAGAAATCAGAGACAAGGACAGAGAAATTCCAGGTATGAGAAACAGCCAGAGAAAAGGTACAAAGACAAAAATGAAACCTTGGAGCTAATGTTTTATTGTAGAAATAACTTCTAAGTAAATAACTCTATACACAAAATATTTAAAAATGTATATAAATTTTTTTAAAGTAAATATTTCTGAAACAAAGTATTTATAACCACTAAAAGGATTCAGTGAACAGCTCATAAAGCAGTACATTCAAATTCAAATAGAAATGGGTACCACTAATCCATACATAAGCAGTTCCTGTGGTCATATGCTAACTTAGTTTCAAAATGTAATGTTAACTATGTTGCTTATTTTGTTACATATTTTACATTTTAATCTGCTTCACACTGCATTAGGTAGTACTGTGGACCCATGCATCAATTTATCTGACACCTCAGAGAAAAAATTATAACTCAGTGAAGCTTTGAAAAGAAACCAAAGTTTGAAAAGAGGTGAGATGCAGTCTAGGAATGAGGGGGACAGCCCATGCAAAGGCACAGGGATAGGAAATGGAGGGCTACTTGAAGGAAAATAGCCAGAAGCCTAGCTTGGTTGTTCAGTGAGTTGCAGAGGTCAGAAAGGGCTAGATTTCAAAGGGCTTTTTTTGTTTGGTTATAGTTTTTGGAAAGGAAGAATACTGTGATTAGATCTCCTATACTTGAGGAGAGATAGGAGACATACATACATATATATAATTTAAAGAGAGAAGAGAAGGTTTAGAGCAAGCTCTGTGTAATAGGCTCTCTGTATCAGCAGTGTTTTGAAAATCAAAATACTGTTTAATACCTTGGAAGCTGAAACATCTTGATCAAACTTTTTACGAGGAGGAAGAGGAGGAGGAACCAGTGAGTCTTCAGTTAATTTATGTAAACTACCACATGAATTTAAGAAAGATTCTAAAAAAAAGGAAAATATCAATTTAGCCACAAATAATAAGAAAACTGTCTTCTTAAAACATTAATTTTAAATGTAAAGAAAGCTTGAAACACAGCTGAAATATAGTACTCTTATTTGTTAATGAAGATAAGTCAAGTTTTATTTACCATTATCTAAAAAATTTAGCATATATTTACACAATTCAAAATAGTGCTATATAACATTGATAATAAATTTAAGAGAGTATTTATTTTCTCATAATAAGTTTCTATTCAAAGAGCCCTTCAACAATGGGGACACTGGACTCTTCCCAGAGAATGTGTATTATTTTCAGGATTCATGGATTTCTTTTTTTTGCTTTTTTGTCACTACCATTGGGCAGGGAGTAGTGGTACTGTACAGGTACATGTGAAATGTTTGGGAGACAGTGAGTTTTTAAAGTTGGCCTCATTAGAGATTTCTCTATAGAAACAATGTCATAAATGGTGGTGACATAAATGATAAATTGTTATTTCATTTCAGCTACCATTATATAATCCCAATTAAATAAACATTTATGGACAAATGGGATAAAACTGAACCACGACTTAAAATATTGTTTGCTGTGGGTAAATGTATTTTGAGTTCCAAAACAACCAACTTATAAATAAAATTAGAGTGTATTTATAAATGAGGCACAAATTAGTACTTTAACAAGTTAATACTCTCTTAACCAGTGCATATTGCAATCCAATATTCTTACTTTCTAAAATTCTTGTCCATGTCCTTCCAAAAATATTCCAGAGGATGTACCTGATGTGGTATTAGGCCACATTTTACTGGTACCAGTAAAGGACTCTGGCTGACCATCTGTTTTTTCTCTCATTAGCTAACCACTTGGCCCATTTTCTTTTTTAATTTTATATTTCCTTGTGGATATATTTGATTCCACTTTTATGTAGCTCATAGTTTGTATAATCCTAGGAAAATTTACCATGAACATAATATCAGTACATGAAAGTTGTATGCAATTGATCTACATTAGTTTTTATAATTTTATAATATGAACTACATTTTTAAAAAACTTTTTAAAAACTTTCAAATACAAATACTTATTATGATCCAAGTGAAGAGATTTTTAACCTTTAAGATATGTAAAGCCATATTTAAAATATAAAAATCTTTAGATTACTCAAGGATGTGGTGCAGGTGTAAGCATGTATATATACTCACTTGAAGGTGGTAAGACCACTGGGGCAAAGATGCTGTTGCTTCCTATTACAATGAGAAAAAAAAATTTTGAAAAGAAATAGAAAAATAGATTTATCTTTAGGGAATGTAATATATCAAATGAACATTAGATATTAATCAGTCAAAAAGCATTTATTCAGGACATATAATATATTAGACACTATGCTGAGCACTGAAAATATGAAAACAAAAGTGAGTTAACATTCACTGGAGACAACCTACACAAAGAAAAACACATATACACACATATATGTATATTTATATATGCCTATCTAAATGTGTATGTCATATACACAAAAGTACATAATACATGGTATATAGATACATGCACATATTTAGGTAAGTACACATATATTAAATGCATACCCACACATGTTTGCGTGATGCACACAAAATAAAGACAAGGCAATTTTTGAGGGGGAATCACTCTCTATACCATAACCAAGAACAATATGAGAGCCTTGTAAAAGAGAGAAAAGGACTTCTAGGAGCTATGAGTTTCCCCTTTTTTCATCTATTCTCTCTCTCTCTCACTATATATATGTATGTATGCATGTATGTATGTATGTATGTATGTATATATATACACACATATATAAACCTTTGCAATTTTAACATAATTTTAATTTCTCATAAGGACTATTTTTGCTCTTCGTACCCTCAGCAATTTAGCATTGTATCTGGCACAGTGACTGCTAAATAAATTGTTAATTAACTGATTGGACTAAGGTATAGAGAAAAGAAATTATTTGAGGGAATATGGGGAGGCATTAAGTAGCAAAATCTGGCAAGTGATATACATATAATAATTTATGTAAATTAGACAAATAATGTACAAAATTATAAAATTAGCTCAAATTTTATGTCCTTCTTAAACATTAGATTTCCTCAATTTACATTTTCTAAAATGCATAAATTCAAATTATAAAACAAGTTTTCCACTCCAGTAATAATCACTGACATTCTGATTCTATTTTTCAAAATACTATATTCATCTTTTAGTTTCTAAATAAAATGGAATATATTAAGTCACTAGTAAAAGAATCTTTTCCCAACCTTGTTATTCATACCTACCATAAGAACTGTTAAGATCTGTATCTAAAAATACACTAAGATCTGAAGAAGCAGAGACTGGTGGAGTAGATGGTGTGTTTGGAGAAGTTGGTGCTGATGCTGTTGATTCATGTTCAGTCTCATTTATCCGACTGAAGCTCATTTTACATGGTTCTCTTTCTAATGGAGTTGGGTGACTTCGTAAAGTGCCTGAAGTAGAGCTTTGTCTGCCAGCATGTGGCCTTATACCAGGAGATTTTAAGGAGAAAGTTGTTTTCCTAGGCTAGAAAAAGCAAACATAATTAACTTTATTAAGCACATATTTAAAAAAAAAAAAACAGTATTAAACATGTGTTGAGAGAATATTGCCACTCTAACTTGAAAACAATGTAATACTATATTTGAAATTATTCCCAATGCCCTTAGTTCAAATTCAATGTGGGATTGAAAGCCAGCCATTACTCTTCACACCACCAAAGTAAAATTCTCTCAAGTTTGTGAACAACATCGCTCTGACATTATTAGTGCTTGAACCTAAGTTACTCCTTAATATCATTTAAATGCACAAATACAAGATGGGGAAAACATAGTTTTATGGTAGTTCATGTGGGGAAAAAATGATGGAATTAATTTATTCATTATATTAAACTTTTGGATTACTAGTAAGTTATATGAAAGTAAAGGATGTGGCACAAAATAAAGAGTGTATGAGTCAGGAAAGCCCAAGTTCATCAGATAAGCATCAGATGCTTACTAGCTGTCTGACCCTAGACAAGTCATTCAACCTGTATGCCTGAGTTTATAAAATAGGGATGATAAAAATAGCACCTATGGCCCAGGGTTGTTGTGAGGATCAAAAGGTGTATTTATAAAGAACTTTGCAAATCTTAAAATGTTATATAAAAATTAGCTACTTAAATCATATTCTATTACACTAATATATCATTATTTGTTCAGTCATTGACCAGTTGCAGATTACCCACTTCACTGATTGAACTTGGGTAGCATCTGTGTCCATATAGAAAAGGGGGGAAATTGTTGTTATGATTAAAAACAAAACAAAAGAGTTCTTTCCTTTTTTTCGGTGGGGGAAAGGTTCTCTTTGGGGTCTATATTTCAGAATAATATTGCTGGGTCAAAAAGTTATCAGAGTTGAGTAATTTTTGAAGGTTTTACTAAATTGTTTCCCAGAAATGATTACACCAATTCACAGGTCTACCAGCAACATATTTATTAGTGTGCCTTTTCTCCCATAGTCCATCCATCAAATGTAAGTTTCCTTTTTTGAATATTCTTGTTAATTTAATGGTTCTGAGATGAAAGCTCAAAGTTGTTTTAATTTGCATAAATATTATTAGTTATTTGGAATATTCCTTTTTATAGTTGTTGTTAGCTTGCCTCTCCTAACTTGAGAATTACCTGTTCATATCCTAGTTCAATTTACCGATTGGTTAATGATTCTTGTTTTTAAATATTTATCTGAATTCTCTATATCCAAGATACTTTGGTTAACAGGTCTCTCAGAAAATGTGCGGCACATAATTTTCTCCCATTTAAATGTTTCCCTTCTAATTCTAACTACACTGTTTTTCAATTTTTCAATTTTACATAACCAAAATTATCTATTTTATCTCCAGTAATATTCTTCCTATCCCTTGATTGGTCAAAGATCTTCTATATAAAACTGTCAAATTTTGTCTCCTCCTTTATTGCTCTAATTTGTTTATGACAAGACATTTTATGTCCAGGTCATGCATTCATTTGAAGTTTATTATAGCATATGGTGAAATGTTGATTTAAACCTAATGTCTGTCAGTCTGCTTTCCGTTTTCCCAACAGTTTTTCTTGAATTGTGAGTTTTTACCTAAGTAACTAGAGTCCCTGGGTTTATTAAACACTTTTCTACTATGTTCAGTGGCTTCTGCCCTTAATATGTAACACCGACCAATTTATCAATTTTTAAAAATCAGTGTCAGGTAGGTTAATTACTTCTCTGTAGAACAATTTGGGATCTGGCCCTCTTTATCCGCAATTTTTTTTCCCATCATTTCCCATGAAATCTTTCTTTTTTTCTTCTTCCAGATGAATTTTATTATTATTTGGTTTAGTTACCATAAAAAATCCTTTGGAAAATTAAAAGGTATGCCACTGATTCTGTAAATTTTATTTTACACACCCAAATACCAAAGACTGAAAACTCTCCAATTATTCATATTTATTTTTATGAAGTGTTTTGGAATTATTGTATTTATATATACTTCCTGTATGTGTTTTTATAGGTCAAATCCTTGTTCCTTTAAACATTCTCTAGTTATTTAAAAGGATTTCCTTTTTCTTTCTTCTTCCTAAATTTGTTGGTAAATATATACAAAGCACAGATATTTGTGTAGATTTACTTTATGTATTGCTCCTTTATTGAGAATATCATTTCAATAATATTTACTCAAATCTTAAAGGTTCAGCAGTGGTTCTATTGGGCTTTTATCCCAAAGAGATCTTAAAGGAAGGAAAGGGCCCCACATGTGCAAGAATGTTTGTGCAGCCCTTTCTGGAGTGGCTAGAAACTGGAAACTGAATGGATGCCCATCAATTGGAGAGTGGCTGAATAAATTGTGGTATATGAATGTTATGGAATATTATTTTTCTGTAAGAAATGACCAGCAGGACGATTTCAGAGAGGCCTGGAGAGACTTGCATGAACTGATAACTGAGTGAAATCAGCAGAACCAGGAGATCATTATACATGGCAACAACAATACTATATAATGATCAATTCTGATGGACATGGCTCTCTTCAACAATAAAATGTTTCAAACCAGTTCCAATTGTTCAGTGAAGAAAGCCATATACACCCAGAGAGAGGGATGTGAAATGTGGACCACAACATAACATTCTCATACTCCTTGATTGATGTTTGCTTACATTGTGTTTCCTTTATCTGATATATCTTTTGTGTAGATAAGATTTTTCTTGCACAACAATCATAAGTGTGGAAATATGTATATAATATATGTATATATATATATATATTCAACTTGTCAAATATTTTAATATAATTAACATGTAGTGGACTTCCTGCCATCTAGGGGAGGGGAGGGGACTAGGGGTCAAATTTGTAAAGGAAAGCTTTGTAAGAATCAATGTTGAAGAACTACCCATACATATGTTATGCAAATAAAAAGCTTAAAAAAAAAATCCTAAAGGTTCACTCAGTAAAACGCTTCACCTCCTAAAATTCTAATTTCCTTTATTCTTTGCCTATCCTTATTCCCTCAATTTCCTAAGAAACAGCTGGAAATAGCAAAGAGGAAGGAGCTTTGGCTCTAGAATCAAAGGCTACAAGTTCAAGGTTGAATTCAATAGCCTCTGACATTCAGATATGTTATACTTTGATGAAATTGTGATTTCATTTCTGACTCAGTTTTCAGGATTAAGTTAAGGCTCCAATTAGTTTTTACTCCAATCATTTACTGAAAAGAATCTTTACTGAGTTGTGATTCACAAAGAATGGGTTTAATGTTTCAGCTATTCTACATGCATTTGTGAAGTTTTAATAAATGGACAAAGCTAAGATATAGAGCTCCTTTCTATTATCATTCAATAATCAATAATCAGAAATCAAGTGTATCTAATTTTTCTAAAATTTTATTCAAGTTCTTAATTTCTTTCTTATTTTAATTTTTGTTATATTTAGCTAGAATCTAGAAAAAGAATAGAGAGAGGTTTCCAACTATTACAGTTTTATTGTCCAATTCTATCCATAATGTAACTTAATAAGTTAGATGCTATGCCAAGTATTAAATATTGATATAAATTAATTTCCTATACTTTTCAGCATAATTTCTCTATTCATCTGAATACTAAGTCTATTGTTGTCTTGCCTGAGACACTGAGTGCCACTCATGATTTTTTGAGTTCAGCTGAAGAATAATAAATTTTACTTCAACTCTTTGTCAAGCTTTGTTTTACGTGTTTCTTCTAAACAATCTGTAGTTCAATTATGCTAATTAATTTTTCTATACTTCAAATTCTTTCATTGCATTCACAGTAATAATAGTGATATATATTTTCTTCCATTCTCTTCTCTTATACATTTTCCTCTTTGCCCCTCTTCTCCCTTTCTATAAATTGGAAAAGGGTGGTGAAAGGAGAATATGTACAGCACTAGTATTGTATTTTTAACGCATTCTATTTTTACTTCCATTTCTTCTTCTCTTCCTCTTTCCCAGACAACAATCACAGATTGTTACTACTTCTTTTTAAACTTTCATATTCTACTCTAAGCTTGGAAGGGTTTTTTGGAAGATTGTATTTTCTTTTTCCTGAGTCTATCTTCCCTCCTATTCTTCTCTCCCTTTCCTCAATTTTCTCTGGTTTCCCCAATGACATTGAACATATTTCTACACCAGGCTTGTGTGTGTGCGTGTGTGTTTTCTATCATACTTTGGTTTAGATGAAAATGATACCCATTTGTATGGTCTTTTGAACACCCTGATTCTGTGAGGTAATAAGTTTTCTTTACCCAGAAGTATGCTAGTGTTTAACATTTGTCTCTCAGGGAAAAAAAAAAAGTATGTGTGACAAATTTTTAAGTTTAATGTGCATTTTCTCCATCATTCCCTTAAATCTAGACAGCCAACAAAACAATAAATTAAGCCTTGATCTGCAAATTTCTGAGGTTTAAATGTTAACATTGAAAATTTAGCAATAGGCTTTCAGGGATGATGTAAGCTGGCTTCTAAACAACCTTACTTCTTCTTTCCCTGATCATTATTCAAATAGGAGAAAGCCTAAGGCATTCTGCTTCTACTCTACTCTACTCTATGACTTTTGGTGGTATTTGTGAGGAACTAATTTTATTTTATTTATTTTTTTATTAATACTTTTATTTGCAAAACATATGCATGAGTAATTCCTCAACAATATCCCTCACAAAGCTTTCTGTTACAAATTTTTCCCCCATACTCCCCACCCCTCCCCTAGATGGCAGGATATCCACTACATGTTAATGATGTTAGAATACTTAAGAAATCGAATATATGTACAGTTATTGCATCATTTTTTGTGCAGGAGAAATCGTATCTACAAGAAAGAATAATACAATAAAGGAAATACAATGCAAGCAAACATCAATAGAGAACATGAAAATGTTATGTTGTGGTCCACATTTCACATCCCTCTCTCTGGGTGTATATGGCTCTCTTCACCGAACAACTGGAACTGGTTTGAAGCATTTCATTGTTGAAGAGAGTCATGTCCATCAGAACTGATCATCATATAGTATTGTCGCTGCCGTGAATAATGATCTCCTGGTTCTGCTCACTTCACCCAACATCAGTTCATGCAAGTCTCCCCAGGCCTCTCTGAAATCATCCTGCTGGTCGTTTCTTACAGAGCAATAATATTCCATAACATTCATATACCATAATTTATTCAGCCACTCTCCAATTGATGGGCATCCATTCAATTGAGGAACTAATTTTAAAGAAACCTGGATAAGATATCTGAACAAATCCATTCCAGAGACATTGCATGATGAAAATGTTAAGTATATATAGTATAAAATATAAATAGTATAAACAGAAGAGATTTGTAAAAAATATTCCAGTAAGCTGTTTTTTTTTCCATAAAAAGTAGTAGAACCTTCACACACAAAGTGCAACATGAAGAAGCTAGAAAACAAAGACAGGAAAAGAAACTGATCTCTACTGAAGGTGCTATCAGTGTAAGAATACTGAAAGACCAACATACAAGCTTTTTAAAGAAGAGCGAGATATTAATGGCATGAAAATATTATCAGATGATATTAATACAAAAAAGTAACTGAGAAAACAATAATAATTATCAGTCACAGAACTACTCTCCCATCTATGCAAAATTCTTATAAGGAAGAAATAAAACAAATAATTCAAGATATTACAATGACCTTGCCTCAGGCAAAGCATAAAATAGGGAGAAATATGTTTGCCAAAATTATTTGCCATTTTAACAGAGAAAATCCAGTGTAGAATTCAGTTTAAGAAGAGATTCCCTGAAGATGAAGATGATATCTTTCAGATGCTCCTGTGATGATTTCATCAAGTCCTTAGATACTGCAAAGCCTCCTAGAAGAAATCTGTAATTATTCAAAAGTTATTATGTCAGGGCAGCTAGGTGGCGCAGTGGATAGAGTACCAGCCTTGAAGTCAGGAGGACCTGAGTTCAAATTTGATCTCAGACACTTAACATTCCCCAGCTGTGTGACCCTGGGCAAGTCACTCAACCTCAATTGCCTCAGCAAAAAAAAAAAAAAAAAAGTTAATATGTCCATCTACAAAGAAAGGGCCAAATTAATAAAAACTATCTACTGCTCAGACTTCAACAAGAATTTGGCCAGACACCCTATAGAGCTTATATTTGTAATCTAGGATACACAATGTAAACGGACAGTGAGCTAGGCTCCAAGCTAAAGGAGTGGGAGCTGGATAAATTTTAGGAAGTCACATATGTTTTTTTACTAAGCTGAAGCTTTCCATGAAAACAAAGCCCATTTTTTCAATTCTAACACTAACATTTTACCAGTGTTGCTCAATATTACTGAGAAGTCAAATACATAACTCATGAGAAATTCAAAGAATAAGAATGTAAGACAACCTCAAGAAATTATAGGATAGAAAGAGAGGATGGGCTGATAACATGGCAAGAATCAGACATGACTAGTGGACAACCAAAGCTCTCCATTGTTACCTTTGGATGCTGGGCAAAAGCAGAGACAAGATTTGCATAGCATAGACCAGTATAGGTGCTTTGCAATCTGCATGATTTGAGGAAACTAAAAAAGTGAGGAGATGACAGATCCATTTGACTATTTTTAGATGGTAATAGTAAACTTCCACCATCCTCCTGTCATATATTTAAATGAGTCTATGTGCTGAACTGTTGTTGTCTTTGGCTACTATGTCTTTCTGAATGGCAAGGACTTCCAAGTGTTTGCTGGCTATTTATTTTGTTGTCTTTATTATAACAACTGTTTTTGCTTATTATGAATTAATGTCAATATCATTTCTCTCCATTTTTAATTCTGTGGCACGAAAAACTGATTTGAATATAGTTTGGGGTGAAGTTCTTATAATTGTCTTCTCATATTTACATTTTATTCTAATTTGAAATTTATTTTCATCTTTGCTTAATCAGTCAATGGTCTGTTTATACACAGCTAATTCTAGTCAATCCATTTATTTTCTGTATGTTAAAAGTCAATTTTTATCCTATTATTTAGTTCTCATTATTTTAATGCCTTTTCTTTGTGAAGAAAGTATTTATAAGATACAAGAGCATGAAGTTTCTGAGTAACCTGTTGCATTTGGCTTTAAACCTGATCCATATTTTCTAATTGGGAAAATATTTTATCCTCCCTTTGTAAAAAAGAGAAACTATTAAAAAAAAAAATAAACTGACATATATACTATATCTGACAGTATACAGCATTTTACATACACAGTTCATTGCTTTTAACATATAAATCCTCAAAATAAGCTAAATTGTAACTGAATTCTGGTATCTTTTAAAAGTCTTTCTATGAATATTTTAGTATATATGTGGCCTTTTCCTCTCTTTGACAACATTAGGATATATGTAAAATAATGGTGCTACTGGGTCACAGGGAAAGAATGTCTTAGTGATTTTTACAATATAATTCCCAGTTGTTTTTCAGAACAGCAGGACCATTTCATACTGACCTATATTTTCCAACAATTTTTTGTTTTGTTTTGCCATACTCTCCTGTTATAGTGTTTGTTACCTTTGTGGTAGGGTATCCGGAGAAAAGTGATCAGGAAGGGGCAGCTAGGTGGTGCAGTGGATAGAGCACCAGCCATGAAGTCAGGAGGACCTGAGTTCAAATCTGGTCTCAGACACTTAACATTCCCTACCTGTGTGACCCTGGGCAAGTCACTTAACCCCAACTGCCTCAGCAAAAAGCAAAAAAATAAAGTGATCAGGGTGACGAAGGACCTAGAAACCATACCACATGAGGACTGGCTGTAGAATGTGAGGGTGATTATAACCTGAAAAGATGCAAGGAAAAAGTAACTTCCAACTACCTCAAGGGTAGTCATGTGGAAGAAAGATTGAATAAGTTTTGTTTAGAGACAATGGGAGAAAATCACAAAGAAAATTATTTAGTTTCAATATAAGAAATCGTTTCCTAAAGCCGGAACTACCTTGTTATTTCATTGGTATTTAGAATTACCGGAGAGGAAACAACTTTTATCAATGTAGGCTGGTTTTCTTCTCTGCAATTTATAATCTTACAGGGGGCAGCTAGGTGGTGCAAGTGGGTAGGAGCACCAGCCCTTTAGTCAGAAGGACCTGAGTTCAAATCTGGTCTCTGACACTTAACATTCCCTAGCTGTGTGACCCTGGGCAAGTCACTTAACCCCAATTGCCTCAGCAAAAAGCCAAAAACAAAAAACAAAACAAAAAAAAAATTTATAATCTTACAGATTTGTCTAGTTAAGTGATTTGTCTAGGTCACATAGCCAGTTTTGTCTCAGAGGCAAGACTTGTATTATATGTATTGTAGTTCTGCAGAACATTATTATGGTAATTTAATTGAACAATTATTTTGGAAAGAGGCTTAAAGTTGAAATATTTAAACTTACTCAGATAACTAGTTTGTTTTTTTATTATTTTTTTTTATTATTAAAACTTTATTATTAAAACTATTATTATTTTTTTATTATTAAAACTTTTTATTTGCAAAACATATGTATGGGTAATTCTTCAACATTAACCCTTACAAAGCTTTCTATTACAAATTACTCCCCACCCCTTCCCTAGATGGCAGGATATCCACTACATGAGATAACTAGTTTTAGAAAAGAAAAAGTTGACTTAATGTAAAAAAATCAATGTGATACTATGTAATGCTTGAAGTACTTATGATAGGCAATATTCTGAATATGGTTTCATTTTGTAATAGCAATGGTCATGCAGCTTGGCTTTTATTCATACTCAGAATGTCTAATTGTAATCACATTCAACTCCAATGAGTTTGTTTCCCAATCTTTAGTTAGTTTTCTAGTAGCTGAAAGCTAATTTTGTGCCATACAAATGTGTTTCATTACACCATTCTGTTGTGTTTTTAATTCTTGGATTTTCAGGAATGGATGCTAACCCCAAAGAAATGTATAAAAGTTGTAGTTCCCAAAGAACACACTTCAATGACTGTTAAGGATATTGCATTGGTTATTGGTATGGAGACAAACATTTCCAGGATCATTTAAACTAGCTTACAATGAAACAATATCAGTTGCATCGAAGAAAGAGTGGGTCAACAATGAAAAATAAAACCAAGAACTAAGAAATTATTGCTACAAGACAGTCTAAGTAATCCTCAGATAGTAATTACAGACCTTCCCAGGTACCTGGAAGATAGACTTCCTCTGTAGTAGTGAATTGGAAAAATAGTGAGAAGATCAATTTTTTTTAAATCCACCACACCATCATCACCAAAAACAAAAGTAGCTGATAACCATTGCTATGAAGAAAACACAGTTGGCATAGGCAAGTAAATAAAAAGACTAGAACACTAAAGATTGGAAAAAGTAATTTTTACTGATCTTACTGATTTACTTACTCACTTTTTCATCTAAAATATTAGCAAAATAAATTCACATGAGTCTATAAGACCTGGTATTTCTTTCCCAAGTGGGTAAAATGTCTATTCCTCAAAAATATTTGGAAGATTTTTTATTTCCAATAGAAATTATTGTCCTCACTGAGTGAATGATGACTCTTGATAAATATATTAATATACTAAAAAGCAAGACTTCTAAAATTATGGATATTCCAAAAAAAGATAGAAACTATTATATGACCTAGATGAGAAGATAAGCAAACTTCAGTGATCTAGGAATTTATTTGATTTAAACTCTATTGAGTGCTGTTATTAAAAGCCAGACTAAAAAAAAAAAGTCTTTTTGCCAAAAGTATGCTTAATATCTAATATGATAAAAGTGTGATTTCATAATGAACAAAATAATTTGTATCAATTTAAAGGAATTAAAGAAACTAAAGAACAAAATAATCTTTGTAAACTCAATGCTAAATCACATTGAAGTGACTTAGATAAAATTGCAAATTAAAAATATTTTAAAGGTGTATAAATTCAATGAATTATTCAATATACTTATTTTATGTTGTCCTAATCTACAAACTACTAAAAGAAGAGATTAATATTTTTGGAAATGGAAAATTCCTTTTTTTCTTCCAAATTTCCTCTATTTTCTTATGAAACCCAGCATACTATTTTATCAGTTGGAGAACGCAAATAAAAACTTACAAATCGAGGTGGTTGTTTACAGTTTCGGGGTTCAATTTCTTGTGATTTATTGAATAAATAGTCTGTAAATTCTTTCTCTGATGCATTTCCCATAGGGTTGAGATTTTCAAAGAACCTCTGAAATAAAATAGAGATATGACTGAGTAATTTTTATGATCACAATGAGCACAAATGTCATTTGTTCTTTCAAGAAAAATCCTGAAATGAAGTCACATCCAGGATTCTCTTTTGTTTTGTTATTTCATTTATTTTCCTTTTCCCTTTTTTTTTATTTTTCAAGTAACAATTACCTAACTCTTAAGCAACATTGGTAATTAATAATAAACAGGTTGAACAAACATAATCTTTATGACAAATAAGTAAAGCTCAAAGATCAAAGATCATTTTGCTATGTTCAACAATTATTTTCTAAAACTTATAAACACATGATAAAGATGGCAATCATACTAGTCAATGTTCTACAAGCTATGATTATATAATAACTTAACTAAGTTTATATTAAATAAAATAAAAATCAGTCTTGATACTTACTTCAATGGCAAGCATTAAGAGTTTGCACACAGATAAACAACTATTATATGCTAGGCATTATGCTAAGCACATATATGTATATGTGGGCAAGTGTGTGTGTGTGTGTGTATGTGTGTATTAGACTAAGAAAAACACACCTATATTGTATATAGACACAAATGTATTTGTGTGTGTGTAGATACACACACACACACACACACACACACACACTATATTTCATGTGATCCTCATGATCATCCTGTCAATTGGTTTGGGTTTTTCCCTCCCATTTGGCAAGTAAATAAAATTGAGGCCAATAGAAACTATAACATATTCAAGTCAAGTCAAAGCAGTAGCAAAACTACCATTATTTCTAATAAGTAACCCTGATACTACATTTTAAGCTTATCAGTAATCAGCAATAATCAGGATCACAGCATCACAGATTTAGACTTAGAAGAGATCTTAGTCAATACCTAGCCCAAATCTTCATGAGACTGAGTTCCAAAGAAGTTATATAACTGGGAGCAGCTAGGTGGCACAGTGAATGGAGCACCAGCCTTGAAGTCAGGAGGACCTGAGTTCAAATCAGGTCTCAGACACTTAACATTCCCTACCTGTGTGACCCTGGGCAAGTCACTTAACCTCAACTGCCTCAGCAAAAAGCCAAAAAAAAAAAAAAAAAAGTTATATAACTTATAAAAGGGCACACAAGTAAATGATAAAGCTGGGACACAAACCTAAGTTTTCTTGTTTTTCTGAACAAGATTGGAAGTAGTTGTGTCCCAGAGACTTGTCTGTATCACTGTTTGTAATTCATAATGTATATGCCCATAGAAAAAATTTTATAAATGATTGTTGTTTCCAGACCAGCTCATGAATATCTACTTGGCCCAAAATGTATTTAAAAATTAGTAATTAAATTTCTTACCACAATTTAACATTAT
This sequence comes from Myrmecobius fasciatus, assembly GCA_023553655.1. Lineage (NCBI taxonomy): Eukaryota > Metazoa > Chordata > Mammalia > Dasyuromorphia > Myrmecobiidae > Myrmecobius > Myrmecobius fasciatus. The sequence goes on along the minus strand of JAJPUD010009277.1, from coordinate 42,159 downwards.
TTCTATGGGAAAATGCATTCAAAATGCCAATTTAAGATGTGAAAGTCACCTCATGCTAATACAGTGGGAAGATGATCCAGAACATAACCTTATACAATCAGAATTTATGAAGTTCCTCTTATGTACAAGGTATTGTCCTAGTTACTAAAGATATAAAGACAAAAAAGACACAATCTCTGACCTCAATATGTACACAGATAAGTTAATATAAAAGAAATTGCTAAGTGTTTGGAGAGGTGGGGCAGTATTGAGGGAAAAAGTGGAAATGAAAAAAAGTCTCTTGAAGATGATGGTACCAGAACAAAGGCTTGAAAGGATTTAAGGGATTCCAAAAGTTAAAAGGAAAGAAAGGTTATCTGAATAATAGATGACAAACTGTGTAAAGGCATGGAAAGGGGAGAAGTCTTATTATATATAGGGGAAGATAGGTAGCAAGGTAGAGAGGACTGGGCCTGGAGTCAGGAAGACTCATCTTTCTGAATTAAAATCCAACCTCAGACAATTACTAGCTGTATGAACCTGGGTAGTTGACTTAACTCTATTTGCCTCAGTTTCCTTATTCATATAAGTTAGAGAAGGAAATGGCAAACCACTATAGTATCTTTGCCAAGAAAACAACAAATAGTCATGAATAATCAGACATGACTGAACAACAAACACTGTATATAGTTAACAGTAAGTAGGTTTGTCTGGCTGAAATATAGAATGCATGAAAGGGAATAATAAGAAATAAGCCTGAAAAGGTAGACTGGGATCTACCTTTTAAGTTCTTTAAAAATGTAAAGCTAAAAAGTTTATATTTTAGACTAGAAATAAAAAGAAGCCACTGAAATTTCTTGGACCAGGGATGTACATAGTCAGACCTGTGTTTTAGATCCCTGAGGAGAGTGATTTAAGTTGGTGGTGGAGTCTGAAATGGAGAAATAAGAATAAGAAGATACTGGAGCAAAGACGATAAAGCTTGAGATTCTATTAAAGGAATCTTGAGGTAGAAGATTAAGAGAACAAGAGAGATCATAATAAATGGTCTCTTTGATTTAAGCCATTATTTCTTGTAAGAAGGGTAGTTAGGTGACATAATAGGTACACTGGGTTGCAATCAGGAAGACTTATCTTCATAAGTTGAAATCCAGTTCAGACATTATTAGGTAGGATCCTGGGAAAGTCATTTGGCTCTGTTGGCCTCAGTTTCCTCATTAATAAAATGAGCTGGAGGAAAGCAAACTACTCCAATATCTTTATCAGGAAAATCCCAAATGGGGTCATAAAGGGTCAAACATGACTGAAAAATGACTCAACAACAACTTGTAAAGAACTGAACCTAGTGATGCAGCAAGGTACATACTTTCAGGTACATGTAATGATAATTTTGCAAAAAAAAAAAAAAAAAAAAAAAGGAGGTAGATCCTTAAAATTTAGAAAAAGAAAAATTTTACCCTTATTTCTGATTCTATCCGTAAACAATAAGGCTGATTCTGATACTGCTGAATTTCTCCAGTAATTTCAGCTACTTTCCTTCTTTTACTAAAGTTGATTAATTCTTTCCCTTGTTTTTTAAGGAAATCATTATTCCCTTCTTCAGTCTTCAGAATATTTGTTAAATATATTCCTATAGGAAAAAGGAAAAATTCATTATTCCATTCTCATTTTACCTAATGCTGTTATAAAATAATGCTAGGGTCTGGGACTAGACTGGTAATTTAATTGATACTGGGAATTCCTTAGTAAGAAGTCACCTTCTACCAGAGTTAAGTTGGCAATTTCTTTCCATTTTATAGTCTTAGAGAGCTGCCCTGATTCCTAAGAAGTTAAATGATTTGCAGAAGCAAGGTTTAATATAGCTCTTCTCAATTGGACTTAGGCTGGCTCTACCCACTATGCCATTTTCCCTTGCATTAAATGTTATTAATTATATGCTTTTTCCTCAAAAGGACAAAAGCATTACAAAATATATAACACATAGGGATAATCAAGGATTAATTATGGGTCTCTGAAAGCAATGTTTTAAATGCATAACATTAGCAATTTAAGAGATAAAACCTAATTTATTTAGAGGTCAATATACCATTAAAAAGATTTTTATCATAAAAAAGGTCATAAAAATAAAAATGTTAACTTTTCTTAATTTGTATTTGAATTAAAAAATGAGCAAAAATAGAAGAACCTACACATTCTACATTCTAGATTAAGAAACTTATTTTTTCTACCCCTGACCAACAGTTTTATAATAATTCATATAAGCAAAGATTTGTCACTGGAAGAAATGTTAAAAATCATCTAATCTAATCCACTAATTTTTACATGTAACAAATCTGAGGTCCAGGGAAGTTAAATAACTTGCCCAAGATAAAGATAGGATTAATTGCCAGATTTGCTCCCTTTAAAATCAGTGTTCTTTCCACTTGGTCACACTTTGAACTTATTCAATTCAATAAATTGTTATTAAGTATCTATTGTTACAGATGCTGGTACTAAGGCAGATTTGAGAGTTTAGAGTCAAATAGGAAAACATTCAAGGATATACTAGAACTTGCTCAACTGGCTTGTGAGAAATGATTTGTTAAATTTTCATACTGAGATTTTACACCTTAGAAATCACTCTGCTATAATAACATTTGAGCCAATTACTCAATATACACTGCTCTTACAGAATTGTTTGCTTGATGTTGTGTAATAAAAATATACCAGATCACAATTTGAACTTTTCTCTCAAAACTTATACAAATAAATTATAAATTATTCTTGTTTCCTTGAAGCCATACAGTGGCAATTTGTAGCTGCTCAAATATTAGTTTGTGGAAATCATTTATTAATAGCATTGAAGAAAAATACTTAGCATAGGTGATTTAGAATCCATTCTAAAGAGATTCTAAAACCCCTGCCTATTAGAAACAAAATTCAGTATGTTGAAGGATAAGAAAAAATATATAAATATATGTGGACAATATCATAAAATGAATATCTGGTAACTTACCAAAAAAAGGCACACAAGGTGGGTTGATTGATTTCAGTTTTGCTAGGTATTTTTTAAAGTGATCTTGGCTTAGTTCTACAGCTTCTTCTAAAATCTTCCGTTTTCTTTCCTGTAATGCCTTAAAATAAATTTAAATTCTGTCAAAAGTATGGATTGTCATTCCCTTTCAATCTTTTAACTCTCAAGGGATAAGAGTTGATTAAATTCATGCCAATGCTATGTGCATATATATATATTTAAACTACCAATATACCTCCTTTATGAAGTCAATCACAATATCAAAAAAAGGGTTTTTCACTTATCAGAAGATTCTATTAATTCATTCTAAATGATCTATAAGAATTTGGTTTACAAATAACTTTTCAGAAACACACTACATACATACATACATTCCTTAAAAAGATTACTTTTAATTTTAACATAATTAACATGTATTAGACTTCCTACCATCTAGGGAAGGGGGTGGGAAGTAGGAGGGAAAAATTTGTAACAGAAAGCTTTGCAAGGGCAATGTTGAAAAACTACCCATGCATATGTTTTGCAAATAAAAAGCTTTAATTAAAAAAAAAAAGAATACTTTTATTTGCTCATAATCACAAGGCCCAAACACATTTAAAACACACACACACACATACACACACGAGCGCACGCGTTTTTTCCTAACACATTTTTCTGATAAATTACAAGATGAAACCTAAACATTACATTGTGTTTAAAGCTCTACCATCTTTCTTGTTTGATTTTGTGTCAGGTCATCTTGTTCATAAATGTTACATATGTTTAACTTTTTGTGAAACTAAAGTTTTTACACCTCTTGTTAGAATTGAGCCATTCTAAAGGTCTCAAAAATCAATCAGTTCTAGTCTGCAGATCAAACATTTTCCTCAAGTTTTTTAGAATTCATCTTTAAATAAATTTTTTAAGTGAATTTAAAATTTAAAAAGGGTCCTGGACTGAAATTTTTTAGTCAATGTTTTTGTAATTCAGAAAATAGCAATACAAATCTCCCTATATTATTCCTTCTTCAACCTTATTCGAAAGCAAAATAAAAAATTAGCATATCCATAATCAATCATCTTCTTTGGTCATTCAAAATGCTCACATGTGCCACCATTACAAAACTCATTTACTTGATATGTCTTTACACTAAGGTATATTAGAAAGAAAAAAAAAAAACCATACTACATACCATACTAACCTTAAATGGTCTAGTATTTATCTGCATACTAAAGAATACATTTCTAAAAATATGATTTTAATTTCACATGTGAAATGTTATAAACTTATGACTTCACAAGTATAGGAAACTCTTAGGTGTAGACACTCTTGTTGGCACCTTTTCTCACCTGGATCAACTACTTTGAGACTTCTGTGACTAACTTCTCCACCATGCTTGGGAAGCTCCTTATGGAGATAATCACAGCACCAACTCTAAACTTTCATTTAAAGAGAAACCTCACTCAGGTATCTCTTGATTTCTCATCTAGCTACACTATTCTGGAGATTTCTCTGATTGACTTCTCTACCATGACCCCTTAATGGGTACCTTTTCTTCCCTCTCTACTTACATCTTTTTAACTTTATTCATTAGAATGTCAGTTACTTGAGGGCAGGGCCCATCTTTCTTTTTTCTTGTTTTTTCTCCCCAGCATTTAACACAATGCCAGGCATAGAGTGAATGCTTAATACTGAGAATGATAATTAATAGTAATAATACTGAGAGGTTAAATAATTTGCTCAGGATCACATAGCTTCTATAGATCAAGGTGGGACTTTTATATGTCTTCTTGGCTTGAGTCTGATTCTCCATCAATGCTATGCTGCCTCCTTATAATATTTAGTACTATATCCATATCTATGTCTATCTATATAAATACACACACACATATACATATATAGATTTAAATTTTTCTAAATGCACATTGTTTCTTTCTCCAAAAGAATGAAATATTTATGCTCTAAAACTTACTTCAAATGTGTGTTCCAATCTATACACAGACACTGAATTCATTGCACTGACTATCTCTAATACACCACTGAAATTGTTCAAGTCTTGAAAAACTTGCAGAATCTCCATAATCCTACTTAATACTGCCACTCGTTCTTCAAAGTTTTCTGCTTCTACTATGCACCTGGTCCAAAAAAAAAAAAAAATACAAGGAAATACTATTTAGAAAATATATATGAGTTTTAAGAATTTTTAAAAATTATTTAATTTGAGGTTTTTGTACAAACAAAAGAAATGCAGACAAGATTAGAAGGGAAGCAATAAACTGGGAAAACATTTTTACATTCAGAGGTTCTGATAAAGAGCTCATTTCTAAAATATATAGAGAACTGACTCAAATTTATAAGAATTCAAAGCATTCTCCGACTGATAAATGGTCAAAAGATATGAATAGACAATTTTCAGACGAAGAAACTGAAACTATTTCTAGTCACATGAAAAGGTGCTCCAAATCACTATTGATCAGAGAAATGCAAATTAAGACACCTCTGAGATACCACTATACACCTGTCAGATTGGCTAAAATGACAGGAAATGATAATGATAACTGTTGGAGGGGATGTGGGGAACCTGGGACACTGATACATTGTTGGTGGAAATGTGAACGGATCTAACCATTCTGGAGAGCAATTTGGAGCTATGCTCAAAAAGTTATCAAACTGTGCATACCCTTTGACCCAGCAGTGTTTCTACTGGGCCTATATCCCAAAGAGATTTTAAAGGAGGGAAAGGGACCCACATGTGCAAAAATGTTTGTGGCAGCCCTTTTTGTAGTGGCAAGAAACTAGAAATTGAAAGGATGCCCATCAATTGAAGAATGGCTGAACAAATTATGGTATATGAATGTTATGGAATATTATTGTTCTGTGAGGAACAACCAGCAGGATGATTTTAGAGAGGCCTGGAGAGACTTGTATGAACTGATGCTGAGTGAAATCAGCAGAACCAGGAGAACATTATATACAGCAACAAGACTATATGATGATCAATTCTGATGGACATGGTTCTCTTCAACAATGATGTGATTCAAACCAGTTCTTATTGTTCAGCGATGAAGATAGTCATATATATCCAGAGAGAGGCCTGTGGGAACTGAGTGTGGACCACAACACAGCATTCTAACGCTTTCTGTGAATATTTCCCTGCATTTTGTTTTCCTTCTTAGGTTGTTTTTTTTTTTTCTTCTCTTTTTAGATCTGATGTTTCTTGTGCAGTAAGATAACTGTATAGATACGTATACATATCTTGGATCTGTCATATAATTTATCATATTTAGCATGTATTAGATTAACTGCCATCTAGGGGTAGGGGGTGGGGGGTGGGGGGAAGAAGGGGAAAAGCTTGGGGGAAAAAAAGTGTTTTGCAAAGGTCAATGTAGAAAAATCACTCATATGTTTTGTAAATAAAAAGCTTTTAATGAAAAAAAAAAGTTATCAAACTGTGCATACCCTTTGACCCAGTAGTGTTTCTACTGGGCCTGTATCCCAAAGAGATCTTAAAGGAAGGAAAGGGACCCACATGTGCAAAAATGTTTGTGGCAGACCTTTTTGTAGTGGCAAGAAACTGGAAACTGAGTGGATGCCCATCAATTGGAGAATGGCTGAATAAATTATGGTATATGAATGTTATGGAATATTATTGTTCTGTAAGAAACAACCAACAAGATGATTTCAGAGAGGCCTGGAGAGACCTACATAAACTGATGCTAAGTGAAATGAGCAGAACCAGGAGATCATTATGATGATCAATTCTGATGGACATGGTTCTCTTCAATAATGAGGTGATTCAAACCAGTTCTTATTGTTCATCAAGGAAGATAGTCATACATATCCAGAGAGAGGCCTGTGGGAACTGAATGTGGACTGCAATGCAGCATTTTAACACTTTTTGTGAATATTTGCTTGCATATTGTTTTCCTTCTTAGGTTTTTTTTTTCTCTCTTTCTAGATCTGATTTTTCTTGTGCAGTAAGATAATTGTATAGATATGTATACATATATTGGATTTGTCATATAATTGAACATATTTAACATGTATTAGACTATCTGTCATCTAGGTGTTGGAGTGGGGGGAAGGAGGGGAAAAATTTGGAACAAAAAAATTTTTGCAAAGGTCAGTGTAGAAAAATCACTCATATGTTCTGTAAATAAAAAGCTTTAATTAATTAAAAAAATAAATAAAAATTATTTAACTTGGATTTTGACATTAGAACTGTACCTCACACATACTTACTTTTCAAACCAGAGAGTAAGATTCGTAGTATGCCGAATCATTTTCAATAAATTTGGAGAATTTATTTCCTTATCTTCTTTAGTCCACACACTTCCCACAAGTTCAGAAGGCTGAACTGCCCTGTTGAGACAAAGGTCAATGAGAAGAAAGAAAAGATTAAGTTACTATTTATAATAAGTGGGAATAGGGATAGTTAGTATTAGTAAATTATCAACTGTGCACTTAAAAAAATTAATACACATGCACACAGAGCCCCTAATAGTATTATTGATCTCTCAGGCCTTTTGGTTATATAGGAATTATTCTCAATGAACACATCTAGGATAGAGAAAAGGAAGATTCACAGGTTCTCTCTGAAAAGGTAAATAAAATAGTTGGTGGAACAGATTATATTTCACATGACCAAAGGCAATAAGAACAAGAATTTCATTAGATATTTGGTTTTATACTGAATCAGTCACCAAGTCTTGATCAGTCTTACCTTAACAATATACCATCCAATTCCCTTTTCTCCACTTACACAACCTCTATCCTAGCTTAATAATTTCATCATCTCTTGAACTATTCCAATAGAACTTCCCACTAGTTAATCTCTCCTCTTAATAATGCAGTTACATAGCTATCGAAATGATACTAGTAAGACACAGATTGGACCCTATACCTCTCCTACTAAGATCTTTAATTGTTCCCTACTATCTCTAAGATAAAATAAAAACTTTTCAGCCTAACCCTTAAAGCCCTCCACAATTTGTCTCCTAAGATACCTTTCTATTCTATCCTATCAATTAATCCCCTCCATGTTCTTTCCCTTCCAATCCACAAACTTTCTCATCCCTTCCTGCTTTCCCTACACCCAATTCCTGCCTTCATACTGGGGAATTTCAACATACATAGTGATATTCCCTTAAAGATTCTAATTTCCCAGTTCCTCAATTTACTTGTTTTACATGATCTATTCCTCCACCCCAATATTTTGTTGTTGTTCAGCTGTATCCAACTCTTCATGATTTCATTTGGGCTTTTCTTGATGAAGATAACAGAGGGGTTTACTATTTCCTTTTCCAGTTCATTTTACAGATGAGGAAATGGAGGTCAAAAGGGTTAAGTGACCTGCCCAAGGTCACTCAACTAGCCTAAGACTAAGATTTGAACTCAGAAAGATTAAGTCTTCCTGACTCATCTTTAACAGGTCAGTTTCACTCTCCTTCTTTCCCCATTTTGACCCCTTATAAACCAGTTCAATTACACTGTCTTCTCTCAAATTCCCTGCCCCGCTATGCTTTCACCAATCTTTCCCCTCAATCTTAATATCACTTTCTATTCAATAAACTATAATGACTTATTGTTACTTGTGGGATCAACTATAAAATCCTTTGTATGGTATTCAAAGCGTCAATCTTGGATTTTACTCCCATTATTTACTGCTTTGCTCCTACTCACATGCTGCTAAACAAAGCTGGAGAAAAATCACAAAGCCATGTTGATAGGGATCACTACAACTTTCTTAAATAACCTGGTACTAGATACTCACTCCAGCAAGGCAATCCTTTTATGACTCTCTGACTTTTATACTGTTCATCATAGTATTTTTTTCAAACCTTTTCATTCTTCCTCAAGTCCTAATTGGCTTCCCTTTTCCTCAACTTCTTCACTTGTCCTCCCCTCACCCTGACTCATCTTACTGAAAAAAGTAAAGCCATTCACTAAGAGCTTCCTCTTCTTTCCTCTTCCTCAACTCACATTATTTAAATGCATTCTGACACTATTTTCTCCTTCACGCTTATCTCATTTGAAGAGACAGTTCTTTCTCCTTGCCAAGACAAATTTCTCTAGAGGCACAAAGTGCTTCTGTTCCACCTTATCTTCTCTAGCAGATTGTCTCCTTTATCATCTATACTCTCTCACTTACCTTTAATCTCTCCCTTAACAACTGCTTCCCTAATGTCTACAAATATACCTATTTCTCCATAATTTTATTTTGTATTTTATTTGAACTATCCATCCCTATAAACTATTGTCATATATCTTCCCTACTTTTTTGGGGGCTGAACTCCTTGAGAAAGGCATCTGCAATTAGTACCTCCATTTCCTTTCCTCACTCTTTTTAGCTTTCTGTATTTTGTCTTCTGACCTTATCATTCAATCAAAACTGCTCTCTGCAATATAATAATGACCTCTTAACTGCCAAATCTAATGGCCTTTTCTCAAAAGTCATTCTCCATGACCTTTTAAAAACCTCCTGATTCTTCTCCTGGATGTTCTAAGTTGTTCTAATACTGCTTTCTTGTGGTTCTACTCCTCCATGCCTGATCATTTCTTCTGTTTCTTTTTCTGGATATTCATCCATGTCATACCCATTGAGCATGGGGGAGTGGTTGCCACAAGGTTCTATTCTGGGTCCTCTTTTTCTTTTTCCTCAATATTATTTCATGGGATGTCTCCTTAATTCATATGGTTTCAATTATCACCGCTATGAGGATGACTCTTAGATCTACTTATCTAGTCTTATTGTCTCTCCAACCTCTACTCTCATATCTTCAATTGCCTCTTAGACATCTTAATTTGGATTCTAGCAGACATTCTGAACTCAGCATGTCAAAAACAGAAATCATTATTTTTCTTTAAAAGTCTTTCCTTTCTGAACTTTCCTGTTATTGTAAAGGATACCATTGTCCTAGTCACCCAGGCTCATTCCTATGTATCATCCTCAACTCCTCACACTACCTCATTGTCCTTCATATTCAATCTATTACTAAGCCCTATCAATTTTACCTTCACAACATCTCTTATATATACACCTTCTTCTCTAGTCTGGTCTAGCCATATCACTTTCTATTCAATAAACAACAGTGACTTACTGTTACTTGTGAGATCAACTATAAAATCCTTTGTATGGTATTCAAAATCCTTCATAATCAAGTTGTATAATCTGGATCCAGTGATATTGAACTCCTTATTGTTCCTCACATAAGATATTCCATTTCCTGAACTCTATGCATTTTTATTTATGGTTCTTTAAGACTAAAAATTATCTTCTTCATCATGTTTACATCCTGGCTTCCTTCAAGACACAGCTAAAATCCCACCTTCCATAAGAAGCATTTCTCAATCCTCCCTAATGTTACTGTCTCAACTCTGTTGATTATCTTTAATTTATCCTTATTTGTACATAGCTGTTTTCATATTATATCCCTCATTATACTGTGAGATCCTTGAGAGGAGGAGGGCTTTTTTTTGCCTTTTATTGAAATCCCAGAATTTAGTATATAACAGATCGACAGTCACCCTGACTTGATAGCTATTTCTTGACATTCCAAATTTTGCCTCCATGACTTTGCACAGATCCCCGCAAATACCACCTTACTGTGTGCAGAATGTGTTACTTTTTCATCTCCCATCTTAACAAATCCACAGCTTACTTCAAAGCACTTCCTCCAACATGAAGCATTTTTATCCATTGCCCAGCTACTATATTTATCTCAAGCTTGCTCCATTCCCATGTAAGGAATTGCTGGTGAGGAAAATTCCTCTACCAAAAGAAAATCTCACTTTTAATACATTCTAAAATCCATTTTAAAAAATGTCATGGTTACACATTCTCCTTTCTACCTATCTATATGCGAATCAATTAATGTCCAAATGTTCTTTTCCATTTAGTTTTCCTCAACTACTTCAATATGAATTAATCTCGCTTTCTCCTATGGCATTTATATCAAACAAACTGCACTTAACCACATAATTCATTGTATTGTTTACTGTCTGCATTAATCGTATTTCACAAGACCACAAAACTATCAACTTTTCATTCTAGCATCTGAGGACCTTCACAAGCTAATGCCATCATGCTTTTCCAATTCAATTTTTAAAAATTTAACATCTACCTAGTACACACAAGATACAAAGACAAGAATGAAGCCATCTTGCCTCTGATCAGCTTATGTGCTCCTTAACAGATGCAATGTATATATACAAAAATATAATACTAGGTAAACTATGAGAGTGAATCAGTTGGGAAATCAAGGAAGATATGGTACCTAAAATGAAGTCTTGAAGGAAGACAGATATTTTAAGATATAAGAATTAGGGATGGCCTGGTGAATGAAAAGTTGGAAAAGATGGAATGTCAAATTCCAGTTTGACTGGAACACAGAGTTCATGAAGAAGAGCATGAAATAAGTCTAGAAAGGTAAGTAAGAATCAGATTGTGGAGGGTGATAAATTCCAGGTTAAGGAGTTTCTATTTAATCTAAGTGATAAGAAGCCATTGAAGCTTTTGAATAGGGGAATTTCAGAGTGAAATCTGTGCCTTGGGAAGTATACTTTAGCAATTTTGTAGAAGATGGAAGGGAGAATGGAGACTGGAAATGAGGGAAAAGGTTTTACAACTCAACAGGGTGAAGATGGCATTAAACAGAATTAGAATATAATGCCTAGTTCAATTTTGGTTTTGTATACCTAGTGTGTATACCTAGAGACACTGTCTGCCACACAGTACACTCTTAATAAATGCTTAATGATTAAGTGAATGTATGTGTGAAAAGAGGTTAAAATTCAAATGCATTAAATACCAGACTTCAGACTATCTTGTTCTACTGTACAATTTTAATTCACTTTTTCCTCACCTATGTAGGGACAATTATACTAATTCATCTTTTTAATAAAAATAAAATAGCATAAGTAATAACATTTTTAAAGCACTAACAACAACAACAAAAAATGAAAAGCAGTTAAGGAGATAGTTAGCCTTGTTCAAGTCCTACCTCTGACACACACTGACTTTGTGACCCAGGGGAAGAAGAAAGGGAAGGAGAGAGGAAATTAGGGAAAACTCATACAGATGGACCTGCAGCAAGTCAATGAGCTGAATAGTGTCACAGTAAGGGAGTGTAAGCTTCAATACCCAAGCAGCTGAATCCAGATCCCAGCCTCCACCTGACAGATAAGTGGAGACAGAACAAGCACTGAGAAATTACTAAAGGGAGATGAATACAGTTATGTATAGTAGGAAAAAAGATCAACTCAGTTCTTGGACACTAGCTACAAGATCAAATTAGAAATGAAGTAAAAACTTGACCAATTGGATAATCAACAGCTTGCAACAGAAAGCAAAAACCCTATTAAATTACATATCACTTATTACATATCACATTTCATAGAAAATTAGAATGGAACAAAGAGAATTCAATTGCTCCAAAAGAAAATAAGAAATATTAGAATAAAATGAAAGGATTGAAAAGATAGACAACAATGTCAAAATGTAAAAATAGAAGAAAATATAAGATAACTAATATATGTCAATAAAACACAACTAATTACATAAAATCAATAAATATTTATGAATATTCTACTGACAGATTTGGCTAGGTTTGAAAGGATATTTTTGGGGGGGTTGGGAAGCTGAAGTGGGGGTATGGTAGCAGTAGAAGAAAAGGTAACCTTATACATGAGCAATTTTTTATACTTAAGCCTTTCAGTTCACAGAAGGAAACGTTTAAAGTTTTCTTCTTACTTGCTAATGTTCTTTACCTTTCTCATCACCTAAAATGTTCTGAAAATAATAGGAACTTAATATATATAATTAGTGAAATAATAAATCTGAACTGCTGCTTCACTGAAGGAGACTAAGTGTCAACTTGGTTTTCTCTCTAAATATTGGGTAAAAAGATTTGATTTTAATAAAAATCTATGGTAACAACATAATTCTGAAAATTTACATAATGTACCATATGAAATTTTACTTGTAGTTGTCAAATTCTATATTTTAAATATTATTCAGAGCCTAGCTCTGATACATATAAGTTAAATGACAATGGGGTCAAGTCATCTCTTTCAGCCTCAGTTTCCTAATCTGTAAAATGGAGACAATACTTAATCTAACTAAAGATTTTTTTAAAGGAAAATATTCCATTAACCTTAAGGTAAAAATGTAAATGTGAGATACATTAAAAGATATATACAAATAGCTTATATTATGATTTGTAGAATAGTTAAAATACTAATGTGCTTATGAGCCTCTGAAAACTGAATAGATAATTTTAAAATTCTCTACCTGTAATAGTATTGAATTACCTGTAGAGGTCAGATTCCAGAAGTGTTAGTTGACGTGCAATTTCTATTGGATGCAGGGTCATGAGATCAAATGTTTCATACTGTCCTGGTCTGCTAATATGCCACTCAATGGGTGGTGGTGGACTTTCAAAAGTAATATTATGGCTAATTCCATTTGCCTGAACTTGTTTTTTTCTCTTGATGATTTTAACAATTGACTCTACCCACTTTTTCATGGTTTTTCCTAAAAAAAATAAAAAAATAAAAAAAATCTGTAGGAAAACCTCAAATGCAAGTGTGTTAATATATTGGTCAAATAATTTTTTGTCAAAACATTTACTTTATGCTATTTTAAAAGCTACTCAGATCACAGAACAGACCTACAATATTCTAGATGATAGACAGCATATACAAGAATAAAATAAATCTTTAGATTTTATATTAATTCTGTTTATATGAAAGTAAAAAAGCTAAACTAGCAAAAATGGCATGTTTTAAAAGTGGGACAAACACTTCAAAATGACTACTTTAAACCAAATTCTTTTAAAGAACAAAGAAAAGGAAAATTAAGCCAGCCTTACATCTGATGTGGTAATTAATGCCTAATATTGTCTTTGGACAAAACTTAATCTCACTCGGTGAAGCCAAGAAATTGCCCATGTGTTTAAATTTGTGTTCTTTTGATTTAATAATGTAATATACTACTTTCGAATGTCAAGAAGTAAACTCTATTGCGATTTCCCTCTATTAACTTAATACACATTTTCTATTTATCACAAAAGGAAGAAAAAATATTACAAGTAAACAGCAAATAATCCCATAATCCAGGGAATGAGTATTAACAGATATTTTTCACTTATTTTCTTTAGACTAAAAGTGTGATAGCTGAAAGATAAAAACATAGGGTTGTCAGGACAATACAGAATAGCCACAAGAACTCAGAAGCCAAATAATAAGTTTAAAAAAAAACTATGAAATGCCTCCAGGTAATTTTAAACACGAGTCATCTGACAAAGATTGTAAAATTCTATGTTGTTCTAAATGTTGTTCCATCTATTTTAAAACTGGATATTTGTATAAAACAATAAAAAAACCAATATTTTTTTAGAAAACCCAGATTTTTAAAACAATCAACTCAGATTTAATTTACATACCTTTTACACTTGAAATAAAGGATTCTAATTTTTCAAGTAACTCCAGATCTCTCTCAAAATCATAAAAATGATGTTCTACCCAGTGCCGAAATACATTTAGTATCCTAATAAAATGGAAGGAAATAGAGTACACATTTTAATGTAATCCAAGCACTTAAATATTACTGAGGGTGGGGGCAGAGGGAGAAGGAGGTGTACTCTTTTTAAGGTTTTGTTTTTGTTTTTGTTTTTTTTTAATTTAAAACAAATACAAAATAGAAAAATATAATAGGGAAAGAATTTAGAAAAAGAAACATTGCCATGTGCACAGCAGAACATGAGAGGATTCAAAATATGAAAAAATAAATTTCCATTTCAAGAAAGCCTATATAATACTACACATTATGTTCAGCGCTATCCACCTTTTCTTTGCTTCCTTACAGGTTTTCTTTTGTTCTTTGCTGTGGACTTTCAACTTTTTTTTCCCCTTTCCTTCTCCCATTTCCATACATACATACATATATGCATACATACATATATACATACATATTCATAGATAACTACAGTCATATACATTCATATACATTTATGTAAGACTGTACTACATTCATCTGTCTTCTGTTTCTCTGGAGATAGACAACATTCTCCTTCATAAATCGAAGTCTTTCTATATTTTTCTAAATCTACTAACTCATCATGTCCTATACCATAGGCCAACACATGGCACAGAGTAAATTCCATAAATGTTAGCTATTTATTATAAAGAGCATATAAGGCTTAATCAAAAGGTAATTAGCACTGCTGTTTCTTTCAATGTACTTTTACTTTATTTGCCTCAAACTTATTTCCATCAATTAGTAAGATCATTTTCTTTCTAAAAAAAACTAATTTCTGTAGATTTTCCTTTTTTTGTGGAAAGATACAAAAATAAGGATATAGAAAAGTTCAAGATAACTAGATAGGAAAAAAAAAAGAGAGAGAGAGAGAGATAAAAGTTAAGTTTCACAATCAATTTAAGCCTACTTTTTTGTCTTGGACTTGTGATTTCAGTATCATATGGAATTCCTGGTAAGGAATCTGTCTCAAATACAGACAACTATTCTGCAATATAATCTTAGAAAGTAGCCTGAAGAATTAAGATATTAAGTGACATGGTGAAAATCAAAGTCTTGCTCTCTATTCACTATATCACCACTGTCTCTAAGACAGGGATATCAATATATATGTATGTGCATGTGTGTGTGAGGGAGTAGAGAGACAGACAGATATTCAGATAGATATAGGTACAACTTTATCTCTTGACACAGATACAAATATATCTATTACACCTATAAATAATTTTAAAATTTAATTATACTCGAAAATAAATGCTAGGGGGCAGCTAGGGGGCCCAGTGGATAGAGCACCAGTCCTTAAATCAGGAGGACCCGAGTTCAAATTTGATCTCAGACACTTAACATTTCCTAGCTGTGTGACCCTGGGCAAGTCACTTAACCCCAATTGCCTCAGCAAAAAAAAAGAAAGAAAAGGAAAGAAAAGAAAAAAGAAAAAAGAAAAAAGAAAAAAAAATGCTAGAACATTAGTCTATAAAAATAAATTATCTCAATTCTGATGGATGTGGCTTTCTACAACAATGAGATAATTCAAGCCAGTTCCAAAGATCTTGTAATGAAAAGAGCCATCTACACCCAGAGAGAGGACAATAAGAACTAAGTGTGGATCATAACAGTATTTTCACTCTTTCTGTTGTTCTTTGCTTGCATTTTTTTTTGATCTGATTTTTCTTGTGCAGCATATTTGTGGAAATATGTATTAGGTGCAGCATATATGTGGAAATACGCTTAACATATATTGGATTACTTGTGGTTGAGGGAAGGGGGTAAAGGGAAAAAAATTGTAACACAAGGTTTTGCAAGGGTGAATGTTGAAAATTATCTAGTATATATTTTGAAAATTAAAAGCTTTAATTAAAAAAAAAAAGAATAAGAAGTCATCTGTAGGATACATATCATGTAACTGTAAATAACCAGAGCATACTTTGCCACTTGGAACTTCATTGTATTTGACAATAAATTCATGTATAAGCAAAAATAAAGACAGCCTCAACACCTGCATCTGAGATGAGAAGGTACAAGTTTTGTGCTATATGGAGAAGGGAAATTGAGTGGAGCAAGAGAAATATAATACTGGGTTCAAACCTAAGTTGTACTGGTTGGACATATTCTTTGCGAAACCGTTTCAGATCTGCACTAATTGGCTGCTCTCCTTTCTCTACTGCCAGTTTATCTGCTTCAGTAGGTTCTGGTTCAGGTATTTCAAACCTAGGAACAGAGCAAAATTAAAAAAAAAACGTTTAGTTATTTATATAGACAAAAATTACAATGGATGGGGAAAGTCCTGATAAATACTTTCTAATTTGCTAAGCATAGCCTCTTTATCCTCTCCCACCACCAAACAAAATTAACTTTTTTTAAAAAAATCAAATAGATATTAAAAAATAGCAAACAATTCAGAGTAAGCAGTTAGACAGCTAGTTGACTATTTCAACATCCTGGCCACAAAGGACTTTTCTCCTTCAGAAGATATATTTGTGAATATCAGAGGAAATGAATGGAATATGTTTGCACCCTGGATTTAAAAGTGCACCTGTGCTAGAAAGAAAAATCTAAGCAACTAAGATATGCCTTATCCTCTACTCACTTCCATCTGGTAAAAATAATTAAAAATATAGCAAAACTACATAGCACTTTAAGACTTACCAATACAACTCTACAACAATACAACAATGAAAGCAAAGAATTAGAAATAAAACAGGTTCCCATTAACTGGGCAATAGTAATCTGAGTGTCATAAGAAATGAGGAATATTTTAGAATAAGAGAACTACAGGAAAAATTTATAAAAAATAACACAGAATAAAGTGACCAGAACCAAGTAACCAATTTGCCCCCTGATCACAATAATATAAACATAAAAAATTATGAAAGAACTCAAAACTCTGAATAAAACAGTGACCTATCATGACTTCAAAGGATTGATGATAGAGTATATCTTCCAATCCTTAATGTTGAGATGATGAACTAGAGCTAGAGATGAAGGTATGCATTTTCAAATGAGGCCAATATCTTGACTTATTTTCCCTGATTATACATATTTGCTATAAGAAATAACTGTGGGATGAGGAAAGATAGGTTGGCAGACAGTGAAAGGAAAAGAGAACAATAATAAAACATTTTAAAAACTAAAAAAGAAAAAAAAAGAAAGAACTCTGATCAATATAATAATAAATCATGGCTTCGAAGAACCAAGGTATGACAGATATGGAATATCAGATTATGGCTAACATCTTGCTCCAGTGGACTTCTTAATTACAAGAAAGCATTTTTATGAAAAAGACTTCACTGGAAAGTAACAGCGATATAAAAAGGTCATCAATTTAAAAAACAAGCATAGAAGAGCAGTGATGATGAAGTCCTGATAATAAACTTTCCAATAAAAGTGAGTTATAATAATACTAATATACTGGAAAGTAACAGCGATGCAAAAACAAGTATCAATTAAAAAGAGAGTTACAATAGTACTAATTATTTTTACCTCTCAAAGAGATGAAGACAATTTCTTTTCAGAAGTTTTTCTTAATTTTTAAAAAAATGTCTAAATATCACATATGTTCTTTGAAAGTGATTATTTCAATGAAACAATGAAACAATATCTTTCCACGCAGAATTCAGGGTCAATTTCTCCATAGCTAAATTTGGATGCAAAATTTTTTCATCCAATTATTAATATCTTTTCTAATTCTTTCTTTTAATTCATCACTTTCTCTTTCATTTCTATGTTATCTGGCTAAAAACTTTCTTATTTTTGGAAATTCTAAACAAAGCAAATCATTTCTTTTTACCAGGAAAAAATGTTTTTTCACCCCCTTTTTTCTTTCTTTTTTTTTAATTAAAGCTTTTTATTTTTCAAAACATATGCATGGATGATTCCTTGACATTAATCCTGCAAAACCTTGTGTTACAATTTTCCCCCTCTTTTCCTACCCCTTCCCCTAGATGACAAGTAGTCCAATATTTGTTAAACATGGTAGAAGTATGTTAAATCCAATATATGCATACATATTTATAAAATTATCTTGCTGCACAAGAAAAATCAAATCAAACCAAAAGAGAGAGAGAGAGAGAAAATAAGATGCAAGCAAACAACAATAAAAAGAGTGAAAATGCTATGTTGTAAACTACACTCAGTAACCATAGTCCTCTCTTTGGGTGTAGATGGCTCTCTTCATCACGAAAAAATGTTTTGTTTTAAAATAAATTTCTTAGGGTAACTATATGGATAGAGCACTGGCCCTGAAGTTAGAGAACCTGAGTTCAAATCCAGCTTCAGATACTTAACATTTACTAGCTGTGTGACCCTGGGCAAGTCACTTAATTCCAATTCTCTCTCTCTCTCTCTCTCTCTCTCTCTCTCTCTCTCACTCACACACACACACACACACACACACACACACACACACACACACCTGGCAAAAAAAATTTTCTCCACTGACATCTTATCACAACATGGAATTGACAGGCTACATTTTTTGTTGTCTAAAAATCAACCTGCCTAAGTGTAGGGGCGCTTTATTTGTTTGATCTCAGGATAAAAAACTTTTTGGCCATAATAATTCTCAAATTCCATTCAATTTTACATTGTCTTCTACTTTTGAATACCTTACTCACCCTATCCTCTCAAGCCAAACCCTTATACTCCTCCCTCACTGCCAACTATCCATATTCTCAACTCCTCAAGTGTTACTAGATGATTCTGGAGAAAGTTACCCAATCATTTTATATAGTCTCAACTGATTGTCAACAGCAACAAAGCAAACCTTTAATTCCTGGTAAGTTTATTCTTTTTCTTTTTTTTTTTTTTTAAGTTTATTCTTTTTCAAGCTCTCTGGATATTGCAAACATTCCATTTTCTCAAAGTTCCCACAGCATTTCTTCCTCTCACACTGTAACAGAGATTCTCACATTATACTTTCCTAAGAAATTAGAGGCCATCAACAATGAGATCCCTATTCTCCCTTATTCTGAACCTTAAAATTGACCTTTTCCCCATTTTTAAAATTCTAGTCTCCAATAAAGAAGTAGTTTTTTGTTGTTGGTTTTTTCCCCCACAAAACCAAGGCCAATTCCTCTACTTGTATCTTTGATTCCCTCTCGATTGTCAGACTGTCCTCAAAACCATTTCCTACCAACTTCAAATCTCTCTTCTACTGGTTTCCCTGCTATGTCCAGATCTCCTCTGTCTCTGACTTGACCCTATCTTCCTTCAAGCTCTTGCCCTGATTCTTCCCACCCTTTCACTAACTCCTAAAAAAGATATCTTTACTTTTACTAGCTTATTTACTCCTTAAACTGGCTTCCAACCTCATCACAGACCCCATTTGAAAATGCTCACTTGAAAACTGCTCTTATTTGCCGTGTTTGATGGTCTTTTCCTAATCTTCATTTTTTTTGACCTCACTACAGAATCTGACAATATTGCATTTTGAATATTCTTTTCTGGTTTTTGTGATATTGTTGTTACTTTCTCTTCTTACTTGTTTTAAGCCTTTCCTTAAAAATCACCATTCTTATATTAATATTATTATTATTATTATTATTATTGAGTCTCCTTACTATGACATACCTCAAAAGTCTGTTCTGGGGACTTTTCTCTATACCTAACTTAGTTTCATCAGTTCCCATAGGTTCAATGATCATAACTACAAAGATTACTCAGATCTATAAATCTAGCCTCTTTCAGGTTCCAATACTACATCATCTATTGGACATATCAAATGCTGTCTCTAATGATCTTCAAATATATTATGTAGCACACAGAACATACTATAAATATTTTTCAAAAAACAACAACCACTCTCTTTCAAATTTCCTTTAAGGACTCAACCATTTTGCAGTCATTCATATTTGCAAACTTTCATACCCTCTTCACTCAACCCCATTCAATATATCCAATCAGTCGTCAAGTTTTGTCACTTCTGCTTCTTGCATCCATCCTTTTTTCCCCACTTACATGGCCCTCATCATCTCTCTCCTAAACTATTTCAATAGTCTCTTAAGTGGCCCCCTTACTCAAGTCTTTCTTCTATCCAATCTATCTTCCACATGTTGCCCAAGTAATATTCATAAAGAACAAGTCTGATTATATCACTCCTCTGGCTCAATACACTGGCGCTTAATAAATGCTTAATGACTAAATAACCCTGGGAAAGAACACTTAACCCCCATGTCAATTTCTCTTGTTTTGGTGGGAGGTTCTTTTCATCTACATTATTGGAATCAGTGTATTTTTTTTTTTTTACTCTGCTTACTTAACTTTGCATCAATTCATAAGTCATTTTATTGTCCTTCTGTATTCATCATTTCATCATTCCAGTAATATTATATTTATATGCCACAATTTCTGCTTTGATTCTAGGTCTTATGTATCACAAAAAAGGAATGCCGTAATATTTAGTGTCCATAAAAGCTTTCTTCTTGTCAGTTAACCCCTTGAAGTATATCCCTAGCACTGGAATGTTAGGTCCCTATATGAGGTCAAAGGATAGGAACATTTTAATCACTTTATTTGTATAATTCTAAATTGCTTTCCAGAGTGTTTAGAACTAATTCACAGCTTTATCAGCAATTCAATAATATCTGTCTTTCTACAATCCTTCCAATATTTAACTGCATTCTTTTGCACAGTTCTTAATGGTTTACAATTTTTTTTGAAAACTGTTCATGTCCTTTGACAATTTATCTATTGAGAAATGGTTTTATGTTTTTAAAAGGGTTAGAGATTATAAATATTGACAAGTTCTAGCCCTTAAAATGAATTATTTATTATTTAACTGTATATTTAGCATTAAGTTAGTATAAACAGGTTAAAAAAAAAGTTGGAGATTGAACCTGTGAAATCCTTTCTAATTCAAAATCTGAGATCTTTTAAAATAATGATCTAAAAATCTGTTTGTTGTAAATGAAGTATATGTATTTTTCTTACCGTTCAATCAATAACTTCAACAACTCCTGTGGTTTACAAAATGAACGATAGGTTGTAAGAAAAGTACGCACAAAATTGGGATCTGTAAAAATAAAATGGATAAAGATTATTTATTAATTTTCTCCACTCTAATTCAACTAAAAAATAGAATACAGTGATGTTTTCCCTGGAAAAAGCTTAGTGGCCCAGTGAATAGAATGCTGGGTCTGGAGTCAAGAAGACCTCAGTTGAAATCCAGACTCTTAACACCAGTCATGTGACCTTGGGCAAGACCCAGTCTCATGTATTGTAAAAATAAGGATAACAATAATCTCACAGAGTTATTGTGAGGATCAAATGGGATAATATTTATAAGGAACTTAGCATAGTGCCTGACACATAGTAGACATTCTATAAATGCTCATTTCCTTCCTGTTTCCTCCCTCCCTTTCACACTAGTCCAACACAAACTTAGGGAAAAAAAATTGTTTTTAACTTTTTATAAAACAAAGGTAGTAGAATTTAAGTCAGGCTTAGAAGAGGACAAAAACTATACATACACTTTATTTTCTAATTATTTAAAAAATTGAGATTGTTAGTTTATTCTACAGCGACTCATATATAAGATTTTACTCCAAATTTCATATATTGGGTGGTCTCTGTTGATGATTAGCATGAAAAAAATTTTTTGACCCTCTCCTACCACAATGACCTCATTTACATCTTCAACTCTTCCTCAATCAGATAGATTTTTTTTTTTTGGCTGAGGCAATTGGTGTTAAGTGACTTGCCCAGGGTTACACAGCTAGGAAGTGTTAATTGTCTGAGGCCATATTTGAACTCAGGTCCTCCTGATTTCAGGGCTGGTGCTCTATCCACTGTGCCACCTAGCTTCCCCAGGTACAGAATTTTAAAGCCAATTCATTTAATAATATGGTAGGTAAACCTAATTTTAAAAATAGGTGCCATGAGAAAAAGAAATACAACAAATAACTGTGGATTAAACATAGTAAAATCTCATTATCGTGAACCGAACCACAAGAAACTAGAAGGGAAATGAATTTGAAATCTATTCCATAATAGTATGTTTAAAATTGGCACTTTTATCTTTTCATTTAACTTGTACAAGACAGCAGCCTCTAGTAGAAGAGGAAGAAATGAGAACAGAATTCCAAACATAAGGGACAACCTCAACATAGGCAAAGAGATGAAAGAAGGAATGGAATCTATGAGGAATAAAATCTTTAAAAAAGATAATTCTTTTTTTTTTTTTTTGCTGAGTCAATTGAGGTTAAGTGACTTGCCCAGGGTCACACATCTAGGAAGTGTTAAGTATCTGAGACCAGATTTGAACTCAGGTCCTCCTGACTTCAGTGCTGGTGCTCTAACCATTGTGCCACCTAGCTGCCCCCCCAAAAGATAATTCTGACTGGACCTTTTGGTGCAGGAAAGAAAGTGATGTGTAATAAGTCAACAATAGTTTATTACTTATCTACTATGTTGCCAAGTACTAGTCTAAGTTCTAGGGATACAAATACAAAGAATGAAATTATGAATGTGACTAGGCAGGTGGGAAGGAACTACACTGTAAAAAAAAGACAGGCTGGTTAGGTAGGAAGGACAAGAGAAATTTGGGGAAATCTCCATGGGTTGGTATCCAAGCCATGTCAAGAGCTTCAGAGAAAGTCATTCCCCAGCATACTAATGAATCCCTTATGAAGTATTTATTGGAAGACATGGTCAGGACTGGTGCAAAATGGGCAGGCATATATCATCATAACAGTCAAGTATTTAAAAGAAATGAAAAAACACTGAATAAATACAGTTGTAATAAAATAATAAATATATTTGTAATGAGATAAGTTGAGAGTTTTTTGGAATATACCATTTTTTCTTTTATTTTCAGAGGAGAGGGAAATCTATACTTAAAGGTAGCCTATATGTGAACTGATATTTCAGAATCCTAATGAGGACAAATACAAGATTAGCAGTTAAAAGTCAGGAATGTTTCACTTAACTTGAAATAAATGCTTTAGTGTTATTTGAAAAATTGTAAGAAGCATTAAAGTTTGTACCATAATTGTGTTATTGTCAAGGGGAATTATATGCATGGATTGGATCTACTATATAATCTATGAGGTACCCTTCAACTTCAAATTCTATAACTCATTGCTTAAGATTTTTAATAAAACCACCATGCTTATATGAAAAAATAAATCAAAATTCCCAGTGAAATCACCTTTAATATGCTTTGACATGGTGTATGTTCCCATCATTCAAACAATCATCTTTAAAATGATAATTTTCTATGCAAGTGATTATCAAAATAAATTTAGTTTTGCTATTTAAGGTGCAAATATTTTGGTGAAATGTTTACTACTTGAAACTAGTGTCTGCTACTATTTATCTAGCATAAATATAATAATAAAAGTCATGGTAAAATTTTATGGTTATATGTGCTACAAAGAGGTAAAATGAAGGAAAGAAAACATTGGACAACAATCAGGAAGAGCAGATTATGATAAGATCACTATTAGGCTTCCACCCCTCCCCCATTAAGTGATTTATTTAAAAAAAAAAAAAATACAAGGAAGCAGTCCCTAAGATTTGACTAGGCCAGGGAGCTAAGGTTTAAACTGCTTAGCTGTTTGACACAGCTATGTTTGCTTACAAGGCTTCTAGGTCAAGAAAAAAGACATAAAGCCTGCTGGTAAGAAGGTGGGGCCCTATAGAATTGGTAGATATCCTAAGGCCACCAAAGTAACCACACCCAATATTTCCGGAAAAGTTAGTTAAGTGCTATGCCCTAGTGGAATATCCATTCCAAGCTATGGTTAAGTAACCAAAATAAAACCATATTTTTGTTGACTGCTGGTTACTACATGACCAGTTGGACTCAGGCCCAGCACCCAAAATTTGGGTTTAACCTCAGGCATTTGCTAAATGTATGATCCTGGACCTCCCTAAGTTTCCTTGTCTATAAAATAAAGGGGGTAAATTCTATTTCTAAAGTTCCTTCTAGCTCTAAATTTCATATCTAAAAACTATTATAATAATATTAATTGTCTGCATTTAAGTTTGCAAAGCACTTGTACATACCGTCTTATTTGAACCTCACAACAATCCTCTAAGACAGGGGAAAGTGAAGCTGGGAGAGATTACAGTTACTTGCTCAGTCACATAAGGTCTTCCTGGCTCCAAGTCCAGCCTTTTTTCCTACTGTTTCACTTCACAAAGGCTCTTTCTCTTTCTCTCAGATCTGACTGAAATAACTATGAATGTCATATCACAGACCTGAGAGGTTCTTCAGTTTCATCTTAATGAATGGCCTGTAGTCCAAGATTCCCTTAAAGGACTCAAAAACTTTAAAATTAAAGTTTTTTCTTATTTAAAAACTTGCAATTTTTTGAATTTTCATCCATTGCTCCCAAGACAGCTATCATGTCATACCTAAGTTTTCTTCTCGAGGATAAACATTCCCAATTCCTTCAACAAGTTATATATCTAGTCCTGGTCCCTCTCCTAGTCTCTAATCTCAACTACAGTTATCAACTATGAATTGATTATTAATTTATGAACTGTACAGGTATTCTTTGGGTACTCGCCAAGAAAGACTATGATGGCAGCAGGAAGCAGGTATGTAAATCATATGGTATAAGGGCAAACAAATGACACAGTGAGTAAAGAGATAAGTAGCAAAAAGGAGAAAAAAGGCAGATGACACTGTGAGAGGAGATGTGGTGATCAAGGAAGGCTGGCAGTGTGGAGAAGCAGAGGTACAGAATATCACTCATATAACCATGGATTAAAGCTATGAGCACTCGGATCATGGATGCAATGGGGTTGGAAGAACACTGAGAATGGGATAGGGGGATGGCAGTAGAAAGAAAGAGGAACAGTCTCATTTTTATAAAGTTTTAGAGGATTTTTTTTTATCTTTTATCTACGCCATTTTGAGATTATTTCATTAACATATCCAAGTTATCTCAAAAGTTGTTGGCAAAACTTTTTGGCAAAAAAGTCATCAGTAACATCTAGTGTTCTGCTGATTTACTCTGGATGTCCAGAAGCTATCTGAGATTTACACATCATAGGACCTAAAGGCCCTGACAGCAGCTTCCCTGATTGAGTATATATTACCAAGATGTGATTTTTAGTTAATATGTTAAAATTGATAAATTATGCTCTTTTGATTTTGGGGATGGTTTATATGTGACTTCTAGATGCGTTTATGTAATCTTACTTCCTGTTATTGATACTCTTTCTAATGGCTCTTATAACTAAAATTTACTGAATTCAAGCCATTCTCCAATTGATAAATGGTCAAAGGATATGAACAGACAATTTTCAGAGGATGAAATTAAAACCATCTCTAGTCATATGAAAAGTTGCTCCAAATCACTATTGATCAGAGAAATGCAAATTAAGACAACCCTGAGGTACCACTACACACCTGTCAGAATGGCTAAAATGACAGGAAAAGATAATGACGAATACTGGAGGGGATGTGGGAAGGCTGGGACACTGATGCATTGTTGGTGGAACTGTGATTGGATCCAGCCATTCTGGAGAGCAATTTGGAGCTATGCTCAAAAAGTTATCAAACTGTGCATACCCTTTGACGCAGCAGCATTTCTATTGGGCTTATATCCCAAAGAAATCATAAAGGAAGGAAAGGGCCCCACATGTGCAAGAATGTTTGTGGCAGCCCTTTTTGTAGTGGCTAGAAACTGGAAACTGAATGGATGCCCATCAATTGGAGAATAGCTGAACAAATTATGGTATATGAATGTCATGGAATATTATTCTTCTGTGAGAAATGACCAGCATGACGATTTCAGAGAGGCCTGGAGAGACTTACATGAACTGATGCTGAGTGAAATCAGCAGAACCAGGAGATCATTATACATGGCAACAATACTATATGATGATCATTCTGATGGACATGGCTCTCTTCAACAATGAAATGTTTCAAACCACTTGCAATTGTTCAGTGAAGAAAGCCTATACACCCAGAGAGAGGGATGTGAAATGTGGACCACAACATAACATTTTCATGCTCTCAATTGATGTTTGCTTGCATTGTGTTTCCTTTATCTGATTTTTCTTTCTTGTAGATACGATTTTTCTTGCACAAAAACGATAAGTGTGGAAATATGTATACATATATTCGATTTGTCAAGTATTTTAACAAAATTAACATGTAGTGGATATCCTGCCATCTAGGAGAAGGGTGGGGAGTAGGGGGGAAAATTTGTAACAGAAAGCTTTGTAAGGATCAATGTTGAAGAATTACCCATACATATGTTTTGCAAATAAAAATAATAATAACTAAAACTTACTTAATATATTGACTAGAAAGTATCAAGGGAGATCAAACCAAGATAAAATTTTAATACAAACTGTCTATGAGACATTTCAAAATGGATGTCCCATAGGCATCTGAAATTCAGTATGTCCAAAACAGAACATATTACCTTTTATCCCAAGTCTTCCACTCTTTTGAACTTCCCTATTTCTAAGGAGAATACTACTACCAAAGTTGGGAGTAGTCTTCACTCACTCCACTCTACACATCAAGTTAGATACCAAATCTTATTGACTCATGCCTCCATAGCATTTCTAATCAAAATCCTTCTCTCCAATCAACAGGTCATTTATTAAGCATCTACTATAGACCAGGAACTGTGTGCTAGGTAGGCACTGGAGAGAAAAATAAAATGAATAAAATAGTCCTTACTCACAAGGAATTTACATTATGGGAGAGAAAATAAAAACACATTTAAGAATGAACAGAATAATTTGTATAAAAACAATACAAAGTAGTTAAATACAATATTACCTGAGAGATAAGGGTACTGGTCATTGAAGGGATTAGGAAAGACTTCATGTAGAAGTTGGTACATGAACTAGACTGAAATAAGACAAAGATTCAATAAAATGAAGAGATAAAATATTTACAAAAATGGAGGGCATTGGTGCTAAGAGATGACAAGAAATAAAGAGTGTCACATACAAACAAGATTGGGGCTGGATATACAGAACTTGGAGTCTGCATAGAGAGGGTAATGAAACTAACAATGTGATCAAAAAAGAGAGAACAAGAGACCTAAGACAGAACTCTGGGGAATACCCAATAGTGATGGAGACAAGGAATGGTCAGGCAAGTAACCAGGAGAGAACAGTCTCATGAAAACCCAGAGAATATGAGGGGAAAGGGGAGGAAAGAGGAGGAAGAAAAGGTCAAAAGTGGTAAATAAAGCAGATAGGTTGAAATGAATGAGGCCTAAGAAAAGACCATTAAGTTTGGAAATTAAGAAATCATAGGAAGGGCAGCAAAGTGGCACAGTGGATAGAGCACCAGCCCTGAAGTCAGGGAGGACCTAAGTTCAAATTTGGCCTCTGACACTTAAGACTTCCTAGCTGTGTGACCCTGGGTAAGTCATTTAACCTCAATTGCCTCAGGAAAAAAAAAAGAAAGAAAAAGAAAGATCTCATAGGAGATTCTGGAGAGAGTGATTTCAATAGTAACAAAATCAGAAGCCATACTACAAAAGGTTGATGAATGAGAGGAAAGGAAACAGAGATAATGAATACAGACAGATTTTTATAAGAGACTGACCAAGAAAGGCAAGAGATATATAGCTTGTGTTCATATGATCCCATCCTAATTCAGGCCTTTATTACCTCTTTCCTATACCAGCTTCTTCATTGGTCTTCCTGTGTCAAGTCTTTCTCTTTTCTAATTTCCCTTCCAAACTGCTGTCAAAGTGATATTCCTAAAGTATGTCTGAACATGTCCCTATCTTGTTCAATAAACTTGACTGGCTAAATACAGGATAAAATGCCAAATCATCTATTTGGCAACTAAAGCTCTTTACAATTTAAATCCAATCCATCTTTGTTGTTATTGTTTAGTCATTATCTAGTTGTGGTCAACTCTTTGTGACCCCATTTTTGATGTATTCTTGGCAAAGATACTGGAATTATTTGCCATTTTATAGATGAGGAATTGACATCAACAAGGTTAAGTGATTTGCCTAGGATTATACATATGGTAAGTATCCAAGACCAGATTTACACTCAGAAAGGTGAGTTTTCTGACTTCAGATCTAAACCTAGATCCACTGCACTCCCTAACTGTCCTATAATAAGCTTACCTTTACCTCTCTTCCTCGTTCACAGACTCATGAACACCCATCCTCAGCTACATCTCTTAAAAACCCTATTTCCTTCTTTCTTTCTTTTTTTTTTTGAGATTTGCTTTGTTTTTATTAGAAAAAAATACTTAGGCAAGGGCTACAACTATCTGTCAATTATGAATGACTTACAAAGACATGAAGCAATAAAATAAAAACACAGATACAAATTATATATATCCGATTATTGGTAATTTCATAACAAATTTAAGATAACAATGAAGATTGTAGATTACTTTATAGATACAGAATAAAGCAGTAGATGAAGTGCTCCAACAAAATAACAGAAAACAAAAGAAAAATCCAAAAAAGGAAAAAATGTCACATTGCTACAGAGCTTATGTATAATATTCTTATTAAACAACCTTTCCAGAATGTCTTACATTAGTAGTGCTGTAATTGCACTTCATTTAATTTCATTGATTATTTCTAGAGCTTTTTAACTCACTGGTACCAAGAAGGAAAACCCTAGTTCTTTCAAAAAACAGTTCAAGCACCACAAACCTTTCACAATCCTTTGCCTATCAGGACCTCCCTATCCAAAATTGCATCTATTTTGTACATTCTTATATATGAAACATGTTGTTTCCCCTAATGGAATCTAAGGTGCTTGAGGGCAGCAACCATTTTCTTTAATTTCTGTATATTCAATGCACTGCACATTGCTCAGCTGTTTCAGTCTCGTCTGACTCCCTGTGATCCATCTGGAGTTTTCTTGATAAAGATACTAGCATAGTTTGTCATTTCTTTCTCTAGCTCATTTTGCAGATGAGGAAATTCTGTTAAATGACTTTCCCAGAATCACACATAACTAGTAAACATATGAAAGTCACATTTGAATTCATAAAAGATGAATCTTTGTGATCCCAGGTCCAATCCTTTATTTATCCACTGTGGTACCCAGTTGCTCCAGATAACCAATTTAATTACAACTGTCCTTTCCTTTTCATTTATAAATATAAACACATACCTGCATACATATGGTAGGTTAATCTTTCAATCAATTTCACAACCGTTCCTCCTTTAATGACAGGGATTCCACTTTGCAAGTTGTCTTCAAAAACAATATTTTCTTCAGAGTCTTTCACAACAAAACGATAAACTTCTGGACTCGGCAACCTCAACGGTTGTTCATTTTCTTCTTTTAATAAAACTGAATCTAGCATTCGATCTAATGTACTACGATACTGAAGAGAAATCAAGGCTGCCATCCAATTATTTTTCTCTTCAATGGACTTAGCTGCAAATATAATGCTGTTTTCATCTTTGGAAATCAACTCAAAGGCATGCTTGCATTCAAAAGTGTCTTCTTTATCACAGATTTGTATTTTCCTCATGATAAATTTTTCTTTCAATCTGTACTCTGCATTGCTATAACCTGGAATTCGGGACTGCCCATGATTGGTTTTACAGCTAATCATTAAGCCATCAAAAAGAAAAATATGGCGTTCATGTTTAGCTCCTATTCTTATCAATGGTCCTTCCATTATAAATTCATTACAACACTGAACAATATCTTTGCCTTCCCATCCATCAATATTTTTTTGAATTTCATTCATTTTTTTTATGGCCAGGTGCTTGCTCCGTAATTGACGATTATAAAATCGACAAACAGGATCCCTATAAAACACAACCAAGAAATATTTTTCCAGTTACTGTTAAATCATAATTCAAACAAATAAAAAATGAATACCATAAGAGCTCATACCAAGATACAAGTTACACATTTATCAATTCACATTAATTCAATTTATCAAACAAAATGAAATATGATTACCTTTCAATTATTTCAATGAATCTTAGATAACTCTAACAAGTCATTTCTACTATGCCTTAGATTCCTTATTTGTAAGATGGGAAAAATCAACTATTATGCATTACATATCTAATGTCATAATTGAAGATCTTAACAATAGTGAACTTCTTTTACATCAGCTATAGAAAATTATAAAACATACCCTACAAAACAATGATGTAGGATCTCTGGTATAATTTAAAGGCAAATACATTTTCTGTATCTGGAAAAGTCATACAAAGTCATTTTAAATGTTTGTGGCAGCCCTTTTTGTAGTGGCTTAGAAACTGGAAAATAAATGGATGCCCATCAATTGAAGAATGGCTGAATAAATTATGGTATATGAATGTCATGGAATATTATTGTTCTGTAAGAAACGGCCAGCAGGATGATTTCAGAGAAGCCTGGAGAGACTTGCATGACTAATGCTAAGTGAAATGAGCAGAACCAGATCATTATACATGGCAACAAGACTATATGATGATCAATTCTGATGGACATGGCTCTCTTCAACAATGAGATGTTTCAAATCAGTTCCAATTGTTTAGTGATGGAGAAAGCCATATATACCCAGGAAGAAGCCTGTGGGATCTGAGTATGGACCACATCAAAGCATTTTCACGCTTTCTGTTGATGTTTGCTTGCATTTAATTTTCCTTCTCAAGTTTTTTTTTTCTTATAGATCCAATTTTTCTTGTACAGCAAGATAACTGTATAACTATGTATACATATATTTGATTTGTCACATATTTTAAGATAATTAACATGTATTAGACTACCTGCCATCTAGAGGAGGGGGTAGGGGGAAGGAGAGAAAAATTGGGAACAGAAGGTTTTGCAAGGGTCAATGCTGAAAAATTACCCATGCATATGTTTTGCAAATAAAAAGCTTTAATTTAAAAAAAAAAAGTCATTTTAAAAACAAACCAGGCCAAAGCATTTAATTCCAACAATATCAGTGATTTTTTAAATTGCTGGATATGTATACTACTACCTACATGTTCAGTATAAGAATTGAAAGAAAAATTATTACTATTAAACACACATGGACAGAAATCTAGAAATTAAATCAATGTAGATTCCTCTTGATTTTTATAATCTGAACTCACGCAGGTCGCCGTCTAGATGAATGCTTATTGCAAATCCGTTCCATGCTACATCGGAAATTCAGAAGAGCAGTAATAGCTTGTTTCAAACATTCTCGGTCTTCTTGCTCTTCACTGCATTCTTGCAATTGCTTAAAAAAAAAAAAGGAAAATCCAAAATAAATTTTGTATTTTGTTTTTTTCTCCTAAACTTTAAAAAACAGCAAAAACTAAAAAAGTATTGACAAAACAAAAACCAGCAACAAACTAAAGGAATATTTTTAAAACCACAAGAGAACAGAATATAAAAAATACATAGAATTTAAGAGTTGGAAGGGAACTTGTCCGTCCAGAACAAGTGTTATATAAAAAGAAACCCCAACATAACAAATCTGACAAGCAGTCATCTAGTTTTCACTTTAAATACATCCAAGAAGAGGAATCCAGACATTCTCTAAGATAAACCATTCCACTCACCCTTAACGCTAAACATTAGGAAGTTTTTCTTGACATAAAACCTAAATTTGTCTTTTTGCAAATTCTACGCCCTGCTCTTAATTCTTCCCATTTAAATCACATAGAATAAATCTAGTCTCTCCTCTACATGACAGCCCTTCAAATACTTGTGCTATCCCTCTGAGTTTCCTCTTCTCCAGACTAAACATACCTACTTCTTTAATTGATTCGAAAATGACACAGAATTAAGTCTGACTGTTCTCATCTGAACACTCTGTGCAGTTTAACAATTATGCATTATCACAATATTCCCAATGAGGTCTGAAAAAAAGGCAGAGTACAGTGGGGTTATCACCTTCTTATTCCTATATAATGTTCATTTCTTATAGCCTAAAATTATATTGGGTTATTTTTTTCAGGGGTCTATTACATTGCTGACTTTTATTAAGCTTATAGTCCTCCTAAAACTCCTCAGGATCTTTTCCAAAACAATTGCTTTCTATTCATGACTCTTTCTTATATTATACTATATTAGCTGTCTCTCCCGGCTTTGCAATGTCTCCAAATTACAAGAATATATAACTTATGCCTTTAGCCAAATCACTGAAAAAAATTTTAAACAATATAGGCTAAGCATAGATTCCTAAGGCTTTTCTACTGGAGACCTGTCACAAAACATTAACAGCTATTCTTTAAGTCTGTTCATCTAATCGATTCTGAAGCTATCTGATTTTATTATCATTTAATTCATGGTTGGTATATTATAGCCTGAAGGCCAAATCTAACTCTTCGCTCAGAATTGTTTTACACTTCTAATTTCCATAAAACTTCAATTAGACTTAAAACACCATTTTTAACTTGCTACTTATACAAATGTAAGCCACACAGCATTTGGCTTAGTAATCATGTCAGAAAAGAGAATAAAGTTAATCGGACATGATCTGTTCTTACTAAAACCAGGCTGGCTCTTTGCAATTGTTTCTCTTTCTAGATGTTGGTTAAGCATCTCTTTAATAATCTGTTTTAGAATTTTCCTGAGAATCAAAGTCAAGTTAAATTGTAGTTTGCAGACTTAAAAAAAAAAAAAAAATGGGGGATATTTGTTCTTTTCCAACCAGATGATAACTCTAGTTTTCATCAACTTTGAATTTCACCAACAATCATACAACAACCATAACCACCTGTTCTTTGAGAACACAAGTCTCCAGTGACTTGAATTCATCAAGGTAGCTAAGTGTTATCCTTTACTATTTCCTTATTTGTTTTGGGTTTCAAGGCCCAGTTAGACATTTTTATTACCATTTCTAATATAAAGGACAGTCTCCTTTTCAGAGAGAACAGAAAAAATGTACTTATCACAACTTTACTACATTCCCTTTTTTCTGAACCCAACAACTACAGATATATCCACATTCAAAATCCGGAACAAAGTCTAGCCATAGGAAAGACTGTTGATTACTTTCCACAAGTACAAAGGTGCCAGAAAATACAAAACAATGTTAATTCATTTTTACTAGTTATTGTCAATACAAGAGACAAAGTTACAACAAAAAGAAATATATTTAGTTCTATGTTTCATAACAAATTGAAATGGCATTTTTTGTAAAAAAAAAAAAAAAAAGAGTATCAGTTCTAATATCTTTGAGAAGCAACATCACAAAGTCCGTAAACACCATCAAAGTTATTTAATGGCAGAAAATAACGGAAAACAAAGGATACTGAAGAATGACCACTCAAATTGTAATACATGAATGCATGGCAATATTACTGGGTATAAGAAATGATGACTGTGGGGGCAGCTAGGTGGCGTAGTGGATAGAGCACCAGCCCTGAAGTCAGGAGGGACCTGAGTTCAAATCTGGTCTCAGACACTTAACATTCCCTAGCTGTGTGACCCTGGACAAGTCACTTAACCCCAATTGCCTCAGCAATTAAAAAAAAAAAAATGTTCTCCCTCTTTACTTCCTTGGCCTCCTTGGAGACTCAGCTCACCTCCTTTCCTATCTGCCCTCCCCCCCCTTACTGTTACTGCTTTCCTTCTGAGATTATCTGTAATTTATCCTTTATATCTTATATAAACTCAATTGTTTACATACTATTCCTTTCTTCTCACTAGAATGGGAACTATAAAAGGGCCAAGAAACATTTTCTCCTTTCTTATCCCTAGAACTTATTACAAGACAGATAGTAAGCATTTAATAAATACTTGTTTAGCTTTAATTCAGCACCAAAGCACCCTAAGGAAGAAGTATCAGACAATATATGCCAAGCAAGTCAAATCAAACCACCATTTTGACTATTGTGTCCCCTTAGATACGTAAGAAGATAATCTACAGCACCATCTTACTGCCCCAGTTTTGGCCATAGCAACTCTAAAAAAGCATTTACTATTAGGAATTTATCAATAGAAGAAGTAGTCATCAGTGAAGTTATGGATCACTGTGTCTTTAAACATGAGTTAGAAATAGAAACATAGTTAAAAAAAATGTTCAACTAGTCAGACATTTCAAATTCAATATTAGTAAATCTAAGATGAGAATAAATTTTTATGCTGCAATAGTGGGACATGTTGGCTTCCTAGAAAGCTGAGGCTAAGAGACTGCTTGAGCTCAGAAGTTCTGAGCTGCAGTAGGGCTTCAGCTATCTACACTGTAGTCTGGGAGCTAAGATAGACCCCTTCTATGGGAGGGAGGGGGAGAACACTAGTCAGTTTAAGGAGAGGTGAACCAGCTCTCATTTTAAATATAGTCTGAAAAAAAAAAAACTTTTCAGAATAAACTTTTCCATAAATAATGTAAACCCAAATAAAGAAGTACATCATTTTCTGTGAACTCCCTGTAAGTCATTTGCTTAAAAAACATTTTTTGTTCAATCTTGATTTTGTTTAAGCAATAATCATGATAGGGCTCACAGTAATGGTGTTATTTTGAACTAAGATCATTATTCAAACTTAAAAAATAAGGAAAAAGTTTATATAAATTTTTGTTCTTACCTCTAATAATTCAAAGTAGTGTGAACAATGGTAAACTGGCACTAGCATAAGGCGTGGAAGAACATACTGTACAGCCTCTTTAAAGCCATCAGCAATGGACTAGAAGGCAAAAAGAATTTATCTGAATTTCCACATGTGAAATATGTAGAATACAGCAAGTCCATAACAGAATATAAACATATCAAAAGTAAAAATTAAAGCTGAAGATTTAAAAGGCAAAATAGGGGCAGCTAGGTGGCGCAGTGGATACAGCACCAGCCCTGAAGTCAGGAGGACCTAAATTCAAATCTGGTCTCAGACACACTTCTTAACTGTGTGACTCTGGGCAAGTCACTTAACCCCAATTGCCTCAGCAAAAAAAGAAAAAAAAAGAAATTAATAACAATCTTGAAAGATATAAAAATAATTTTCTTATAAAATGACATGGAGTATTAAACATTTATTACATTTTATATTATATTATTATCTGAAGTCAAATTATGATAGAATTTTTTTTTTCCTACATTCAAGTCATTTTGGGATCAAGTTATGTTGGGTCAAAATAAAACTCTAAATAAGTTGCAAAAGTAAAATTTTATATAACAATTAAGAAAATCAGGAAAGATGTCTTGAAGGAGACAGTATTTCAGTTATCAGTAAAGGAAGTTGAGTTCCAAAAGATAGAGATGAGGGAAAGCATTGAATGGGCTATTTCCCATGAATGATGAACAGCTCATACAAAGGCAAGGATTCAGAAGATGGAACATTATATATGAAGAACAGAAAGTAGTCCAATTTGGCTGAATCATAAAATGAATGGGAGTAGAGGGAAGAGGAAAGGTTATAATACTAGAAAGACCAGCTAGAGATAAATGGTTATATACCTTAATTACCTAAGAGAGGAATTTGTTTTATTCTAGATGCAATAAAGTGCTATTAACTCTTTTTCAGCAGGGAAGAGAAAGGGACAGAACCATGCTTTAATAACATCAATTTGGCAATCTTGTGAAAGATTAGATTAGAGGGGAAAGGCTAGATAGAGGGAAACCAAATGAGAAGCTACTGCAATAGTCTAGATGATGCAACAATCTGGTGATAAGAAATGAAGGCCTAAATTAGGATGGTGGTCACAGGAGTTAAAAAAAAAAAAAAAAAAAGACAAGTAAGAGATATGATGTGGAAGTAGAACTGAAAGAATTTGGCTACTGATGAGCTATAGGAAGCTAGGGAAAGTGAAAAGTTGAGGATGACTCTAAGATTGGGAACCTGGGTGACTAAAATTTTGGATAGTGGTGCCCTAGACACAAATGTGGAAGAGAAGGAATGGGTTTGGGGGAAAGATAGTAAGTTCTGTTTGACATATTTATTTCTAATTTTACTAAATCAATGATATTATCAGTGAAAAAGTTCAAATATTTACATATGCTAGATAAAAAGAATAAAAATTCCTAATAAGAAGGAGAAAATGTATGTTATTTTCACTGTGTGTTTTTAATGACTGTCATGATCATGACAACATATTGTCCATCTGACTGCTTTTGTATCATAATATATACATATGCACAAAGATTATTCCCCGATGAAGCCAGAATTTTCATCAAAATAAATGACAGTATGAATTTACTATTTTTTGTGAAAATAAATGTTTGGCATTATCATGAAAATTGATGTTTAAATTAAATATATTTACTTTTACTTTATATAAAGTGAAATCAAAAATAAATATAAATATAAAATGTGACTGATTTTTAAAACAGATGTGCTACAGCAAGGAAAATGTAATAAAAAAAACCATTTTCTGGACAATAAATTTACTGAGTTTAAAGAATCTTTTAAAATACCATAACACTTATATAAACAAAAATTATAAAAAGCAAAAACTTTGGCTGATGGGGAGAAATTCCTTATAAGTAATATAGCTAAGAAATTTTTCTGCAGTTAAAAAAATAGTCAAAGAAACTACTTTAAAAAGGTCAAAATTACAGTAATTTCTTCTCTCTCAGATGTGATTAGTTTCTGGAACAAGAGTACTGTGCATTTCATTCATTTTAGATTCATCAAATCATCTTGGGAAACGATTTATCATGCCACAGAGTAGGGAATAATGATGTGTTCTCTATTTCCTCAATGCAGTGTTTATTATTATAAAAACCCAGGTCAGCTTAAAAAAATCAATGAAACACATTACAAATGGGAATGCCTTCCCAAAATGTTCAACTTTTCTATCTTCTCTCAAATTCTTGGGCATTCTCAAGCAGTTTGTGGCTAACTGATCAACTTAGATAACAAAAAGTTCTTCTTTAAAAGATTTCACTGTCAGGGATAGACTTTTCCTTTCTGCCAAACACTCTTTCAATCCAAAGAAGCTCTTGAATTCTTGCAAGTTTAACACTAAACAAATGAATTGCTCTTTATATTCTTTATAAAAACCTAACATTAAATTTAAATTTACCTGAAAATGTAGAGAAACAGCTGGTTTGGCCATCAAAGTATTGAAACGCTCATGAAACTGTGGTGAAAGAATATCCTGTGACAAGGTTTCATATGGATCAAATGCTTGTTCCTTAAAAAAAGGTTTTTAGAAAGTAAAATAAGTTTACCTTACATAGGGACATGTATTTTCATTTTCAGTGTAACATTGATACAATATGCTCATAAGTCCAGCAAGAGCAGTAGATAAGGGTGCTTAGGCCTACAGTTAGGAAGACCTGAGTTCAAATCCAGCCTCAGAAACTGTTAGTTTCCGTTTCTTCATCTGTAAAATGGGGATATTGATAATAATAGCACCCATTTCACAGGGTTGTTTTGAGGATAAAATGAGATAATACTTGTAAATATACTCTGTATAGTAGATGCTATAAAATCTTAGCTATTATTATATCCCCAACTAGGTCTCTTTTTTTGCTCCCCAAATGCAAGGGCAAATACCAAATATAACATAGCTGTGACTGCAAATAGATACTTTCAAAGTAATTTATACAGTACTTTTAAGCCACGGAGTTCAGAATATCTTGATTACTTATCATTAGTAACACAGTGGCCACAAGTAGAAAACTGTGATCTATGTGTGTATGTATATATGCACGTCAATGAAAGTTGATCTTCAGTTGTGTCTGACTCTTTTTGGCATTTTTATGGCAAAGTGGTTTGCTGTGTCCTTCTCCTACTCATTTTACAAATGAGAAAATTGAGGCAAACAGGGTTCAGTGACTTGCTGAGGATCACACAACCAGTAAGAATCTAAAGCCAAATTTGAACTCAGGTCTTCCTGACTCCAGGCCAAATACTCTATCCACTTGTGCTACCTAGCCTCCTCATGAGTCATATGTATAAATGTGTGGCTTTATATGCATAAACATGTATATATAAACATATACCCACAAAAATACACAATCATTTTGGAGGGAGAGGCAAATGAAAAAGAGTACCAATAATCAAAAGGCAAGTAACTTTTGACATTTCTGTCTGAAAAAGTTAAAAAAAAAAAATCCACTATATTTCAAGTTCACTTCTAACCCTTATGCACAAGAAATTTTCTTAAGGGACAGGTGGGTGACACAATGGATGTAGCACCAGATTTGGAGTCAAGAAGACCTAAATTCAAATCTAGCCTCACACACTTACTAGTTGTGTGACCCTGGGCAAGACACAAACCCAATTGCCCCCCCCCAAAAAAAAAAAGAAAGAAAGAAAAAAAAAACATTTTCTTGGGTAGCTGTATGAAATAAGAGTACTTTATCCATGGCATATTTTTCCAAAATGTTAAGACAGGTAGATATGAATAAGCATTAATAAGAGTCTACAAAGACCACCTACATTCAAATCAAAAAAGTACATAATCAAATTTTTATCCCCTAAAAAAGTATGATAATTTGTAATTTCATCACCTGAAATGTATACTTAGACCACATTAAATCTACATTGTTTTCTTTTCTACAATTTTTTAATATATTTGACAACTGAGGCAGCTAGGTTGTACAGTGGATAGAGTACCAACCCTGAAGTCAGGAGGACCTGAGTTCAAATCTAGTCTCAGACACTTAACACTTCCTAGCTGTGTGACCCTGGGCAAGTCACTTAACCCCAACTGCCTCAGCAAATATACATATTTGACAACTAAGACATAAATAAATATATAGATAGACAGATAGATAGATATAGTTATATATACAGGAGTTCAAGATAAGTAAATATCCTATTGAGTAGGACTGAGAGTTTCAGATAGCCTGTCAGTTTTCTAAACTAAAAATGAGGTAATGATACTTTGGATACTTAACTCCATTTTATCAGATTAATGTTGAGTGAAGACAGATACTTGAGAAATATTTTTTACATCAAGCATATGAAGCTTTACAGATTCCAAAAGTTTATAACCTTTAAGTTTTGCAAAGGCCAATGTTGAAAAATTACTCATATGTTCTGTAAATAAAAAGCTTTAATAAAAAAGAGTTTACAACTTTTATTAGTACACTATATGTTTCAACAAACACAATTATTTCACTTTAAAAGCCATGCATATAAAGTTAATTTGAAGTAATCTGAAATAAATTGTTAAGCAGAAATGTAGAGCACAGTACAGTAAGTAAAATATGCATTGATTTTAATTTATGGATTTAAAAAAACGAATTAAATATCTTTATAGTAGAAAATGCCTTCATTTTTGACAAAATAATCAATTAAATAATATGTAGCTTAATAAACAATGTATATGTTTTAATAAGAGTATAAATATAGTTTTATAAACTTACTTCTGCTAGATCTTCAAAACAGCTGCCAGCTAAAGGATGAGGACTGCTTTCATCAGTCATTTCAACTGTGTCTTCAATCAAGCCTAAAAGCTTTACTGTCAATTCATGAATATCTAAAATGTTGCTGAATATCCCTTCAATATCCTAAAGAAAATAAAAATAAAAATATCTGAAATTAAAAACCATACTAAGTTATTGAATTAAAAAAATACTCATACATAAGATAAAGATGGAAAAAATTCACATCTAAGAGTAATGTAATATTTTACAAGAAACAAAGCTCCCACAATGCAGCTCTGAAATTCTACGTAAAGAAAGTATACCATAATGAAATATAAGAAAGGAAAAGTTTGGGGTCAAAGTGGGAAAAAGGAGATAAAAACATACAAAATTGCAATCAATCAGTAAAAAAAGAAGGAAAATATAATTCTTTTTGTGTTACAAGATAGAAGAGGAGGTTATTAGAAAAACAGAGATTCTAAGTAGTTCATCTTAAACACATGCTGTACTAAATATGATGAAGAGCTTTCCTTGTGAGTTAATGGTTGGTTTTCATAAAGAATAGATAAATTTTTGGTTCCAAGGCCTTTCTACCACAAAATAAGATTTACCTAAGTATTAAGGTAATGTACAAACTATTGCACTTTGTAGACACAAATAATATATATTTACCCAATTAAAATAGGACCCTCAAAATGGCAAACCAGGATCAATTTTGTTCTGGATTTCAATCCCTTTATGACAAATCAATGCCATCACTTATAGGAAAAAAAAATCAAGTGCTTTATAGATGCTAATGATAAAAGAGGTATATATCTGATGATCTAAGCAAATGAAAGTATGTTTTTTTTTTTTCCTCCTATATATAAGTAAAAAGTACAACAGACTTTCAGTCCAGAGGCTTGGATTCTAGTCCAAGCAATGGCAATAACTTGAAGTCACAATTTTTATGTCTCGTGTTCTTCATTTATAAAAATACCTGTCCTATGTAAATCATATTGAAAGTGTGAAAATACATATTCTTCAATACTCAAATGGAGCTGTGATTTCACAGGTGTGGATGTTCCCTTCAATGATACAGACTACAATGTGTAGAAACTAGGCAACTCTTATCCTCACTCTTCAGAAAGCTCACCACAAACAATCCAAACAACATACTGAGAACATTCTTCAATTTCACTTTATATTAAGATATCTGTGTCATATGAAAAGGTGCTCCAAATAACTATCGATCAGAGAAATGCAAATTAAGACAACTCTAAGGTATG
The DNA here is from genome assembly GCA_023553655.1 of Myrmecobius fasciatus. NCBI lineage: Eukaryota > Metazoa > Chordata > Mammalia > Dasyuromorphia > Myrmecobiidae > Myrmecobius > Myrmecobius fasciatus. The sequence goes on along the minus strand of JAJPUD010009277.1, from coordinate 1,224 downwards.
CTTTAGATTGGCCTGTCAGATTGGCCATAATGACAGGTAATGATAATGACAAATGTTGGTGGGGATGTGAGAAAACTGGGACACTGATACATTGCTGGTGGAACTGTGAATGGATCCAACCATTCTGGAGAGCAATTTGGAACTATGCTCAAAAAGTTATCAAACTGTGCATACCCTTTGACCCAGCAGTGTTTCTATTGGGCCTATATACCAAAGAGATCTCAAAGGAAGGAAAGGGCCCCAACATGTGCAAGAATGTTTGTGGCAGCCCTTTTGGGAGTGGCTAGAAACTGGAAACTGAAGGGATGCCCATCAATTGGAGAGTGGCTGAATAAGTTATGGTATATGAATGTTATGGAATATTATTATTATGTAAGAAATGACCAGCAAGAAGATTTCAGAGAGCCCTGGAGAGACTTGCATGAACTGATGCTGAGTGAAATGAGCAGAACCAGAAGATCATTATACATGGCAACAACAATACTATACGATGATCAATTCTGATGGACATAGCTCTCTTCAACAATGAAATGTTTCAAATCAGTTCCAATTGTTCAGTGAAGAAAGCCATATACACCCAGAGAGAGGGATATGAAATGTGGACCACAACATAGCATTTTCATGCTCTCTATTGATGTTTGCTGGCATTGTGTTTCCTTTCTCTGATTATTTTTTTCTTGCAGATACGATTTTTCTTGCACAACAATGATAAGTGTGGAGATATGTATACATATATTTGATTTGTCAAGTATTTTAACATAATTAACATGTAGTGGTTTTTCTGCCATCTAGGGGAGGGATGGGGACTACGGGGGAAAAATTTGTGACAGAAAGCTTTTGTAAGGGTCAATGTTGAAGAATTACCCATACATATGTTTTGCAAATAAAAAGCTTTAATAGAAAAAATTTTTTAAAAAGAAGATATCTGTGGAATAAATATGTTGTCTGTCAATTTTCCTGTATTCTTGTCATTTAACTAATTTATCATTGTTTCTGTTCAATTTTTTTGGAGGGAGTGACAACTTTTTCTCTATTCTTGTTTGTAATTAATATGTAGCAACCTGATCATATCCAGTATGGACCTCTACATTGCTTTATAAGTATATTCATTTCTCATTGCTTGGAAACTAGTTTCCTTTTCCATTTCTTGTAATCATAAAACTCTGATAGACTATTGATGTTTTAAAAATAGACCTTTTGTTTAAAATTTAAAAAATTGGGGGG